>JAXDRA010000886.1:0-18334 GCA_034190875.2 Urechis unicinctus
AAGTTACGATAACCTATTAGCTGGCTTGAGAGGCGAACCTAAACCGAGAAACAACAGTAAACAATAAGAGTTTGTTATTAAACCTAAAGAAACAGGCCTCGGATGAGGATAGAGATAGCTACATTTTTGTTTGATTAGCAGAAGATTTTTTTACTTACTATTGCCTGTCCCTACTATTTATTACAGAGCGAGCCGCTCAGGTCAATATTTCTATTGTCATTAGCAGCTAATAACTTTTTTGGTGATAAACAAGCAGCAGAAATAACTAGTTATTTTAACTACTACAGTTTGCAGTAGCGAGTTTATTTTTACTCTTGCTGTAAGTAAGTTGCTGAAGCCAATAAGCGGCTTACCTCCGTTAGGCAAAACGTTAGGCAAAAATAGTTTTCGTCCTTGTAATAAATAAATTGCATCATAAAGAGATCACAACCTAATTTTTTGAAGTAATAGTTAATAGGTAGATTCGCACTCTTATGATAAAGAAGAAGCGTGATTACTTAGCCAAAAAAGACACAAAAAGAAAGAAAAATTAAAATTACGTTGACTAATTATTTATATCTATTAATTCTTCTTCTTTGAACATTTTTTTTAATATAAAAAAATAATAAATTCTGTTTTTTAAAGTTTCATCATTGTAAAACTTATTTTTTTACGACAAAAAAATCACTCACGCTCTCCCTGCAAACATAAGTATGGTTAACAGTTGTTAAAAATTCGTCTTCTCTGTTAAGTTAGTAATGTAAGTTAATAGTTTTTACATATTCATACGTGCATTTTAACCATCTAGGCGTTATTTTATTTAGCGTTACTTAGCGGTTAATTACAGAGAAAATATAGGTAGCAAAATGGGGAAAATTACTACGTTAGTGTCGGCTTCAGCGTTAGTTGTAGCTTTAGGTTCTTCAGCTTTAATAGATACGTCTTATGCAGACTGCTCAAGAACAAGTAATTGGTTGCGCATGCGGGTAGTACTACTGCTGGTGCGACCGTTGCTTTTATGCCGCAGTATTACCTCGCCTCAGGACGTGGCGAGCATCAACACTTTAGCTCTTACAGCGATTGCTCAACTGCCCTTTACTATAGACACAGATCCCTAGGCAGAGATAAGAAAATTTTTGCCTATTTAGATGTGACGGAAATAACCCGAACTACTAGTAGAGCAATAGGAGCTTTATTAAAACCTATGGTTACTAAGCCGGGTTTTGACATTACTACTGTTATTAAATTAGATCCTTATGGAGTTTCAGCTACCTCGCTAGTAACAGACCGGGATGTATTTATATCTGGCTTTGATAGTAGTGACCCACAAGTTATGGCTAGCCTGGATCAACTTACTCTTTTTACTGGAACCTTGCCGCTCAATAGTTTTACCGTCAAGCATTCTCGCGGTAGAGTGCGGTTAGGCAGAGTTGATTTTATTGAAGCAGGAATAGGATATACAGGCACTATAGACTGGACTAGTAATAATACCGTCCTTACTATTGGTGGTGCGGGTTTTTCTTTGCCTAGAACTAAGAGAACTTTACCAGATTGATAGTTACCCAGCATGGTCGTCTGAATTTATTTCCTGCCGGAGTTGCCGCTAGTTTTTAATACCCACCGTCCTTTATACGTTAGTAGTGCAGCAGTCTTAACGAACTTAGACAGTTTTTGTCCTGCCTAGTCAGTTCATAGGAGCTACCGCAGGCGACTTAGTGTTGCTCTCTGCGCGCAGTATAAGCTTTTTTTTGACCGGGCAGCAAAAGACTATCAGTTTACCACCAACGGTGTCCTTTTCCGGAATCCTACTGCTACGCGGATTACCTATAAAGAAGACTTGTGGTTTAGCTACAGCGAAAGCAGTACACCTAACTCACCCGAAACCATGACGGTGGGCGCAGCATAACTAGCGACGCAGATATTACTACTCCTTTAGTTAGAATGGTTTTAGGCAGCGCACCTTTTGTTATTTCTGGTTCAGACAATGCCCCCTTCGCCTCCCTATCTCTAGAGCAATTACGGCGTAACAAAGACGATTTAGTTAACTTGATAGGTCTGCTCAGTACAAAAGAAGGGCTTAATACTTTAATACTTTAATTGACTTGACCTCTCTACTGCTTCGGGTCGTCCTTTTTACCTTGGATTTACGGGACTTTAGCAGCAACAACTCGGTAGCAAAAAGTAGATTGCGCGCCGCAACGCTGCTGAGAACAGCTTTGCCTGTACAAAACTTAAATCTGTTTCATTCTGTGGGCAATATAGAATTAAATACCGCCGCCTCTATCACCATTGGTAGCGGCTATGAAGGAGATATAACAGCAACTAAGCTAGAGCAGATTATAGTAACAGCTGACTATAACGATAGTATGAGTTGGGACAATAATAATGCTGTTATCCAAATTAATAACGGCTTCCTGACTTTACCTGCCAGTACTTTTCCTTTCTTAAAGATCTACGAGTAAACGGGCAGCGGGCAGCTAGCCTTGGTCGCTCCTGCTAGTAATCTACCAGCAGATTTTAGAGGAGTAACGGTTAAACGGAGTAACCGAATTAGCTAGCCTTAATTCTCTTCTTGCTCCTACTTTTTGCTGCACCGTTAGAAGATTTTATCTCTTTATCTTAACTCAGGATCAGTGTTACAAGCCGGGGAAGATCTGCCGGCAAGCGGGCAGCTGCCCGCAACCCGCGATAGCTCTTTCTTCCTCTGCCGCTGATTATTTTTTCGATGGCTCTTCCGCTTATCTTCTGAGTAGAGACAGAAGACAGGTGCTGTACACTAATGCTGCTTGGTTTAGCTTTGCTGCAGGACAGACGGACGGGCACTAGTCATCAAATGACTTTTTAACCGGAGCATTAACCGCGGAGCCGATCTTCATAGAGGGCTAATCAGCCTATTAAATACAGGCAGCTACGAGATAGCTGGTGCAGATGGAACTAACGATGTCCTTGCTGATTTCGGCAGAGATGAAATGGCTAGTTTAGGCACTTCTCTTGCGGCTCTGGTAAAAGCTATGACCACAAATAATAGCAGTCAGATGACAAAATTTGAAACCGTCTTACATTTTAATGAAAGATCGGTCACTACGATTGACCTACATAATTTTGCTCCAGATGCACTGTTTTACTTCTGATCCAGCTTGGGCTGCTTCCTGTCAAGCTTTAAGCGAAAATACTTTGTTTAAAACAGAAAACAGCGTTCCCGCAGTAACGCTAAAAAACTCTCTTGGTCACTTAGATTTACAGCAAGTAACTAGAGTCATAGTCCGCAGGGGAGACCGCTACAAAGGAAGAATTAGTTGGACTGCACCAACAAGTAGTGCCCCAGTACTTTTCCTTCAAGGAACTGCGGAAGTAGAATACCAATACGAAGCAGGCAAGTCGAACAGGCTGGATCTGCTAGCACTATATACAGAAGCTAAACTAAACTTCGCTTCCGCTGAGCAGGGGTTGGCTGTGACTAGAGTAAATATGAGTACTCTTGCATCTCTAAATGTTTTGTCTGGTGATGCAGGTATTTTAATTGAGTCAGAAAATGCTATTAGTAGTACGATGGGTGACTATTTGTGGCGAGACAATGGGGTTATCTATATTCATAGCGTAACGGATGCGCAAACCTCTGTTACTAGACACTTAGTTAAATATGAAAGACACCCTTGGTTTTCCTATGCCGCCTCGTCTGCAACCATGACCTTTGCTCACTCAATAACCAGTGAAGATGATCTAGCACCTAACTTAATAGCCGCTCTTTATACTGGCAGCTATAGTTTAGCTAATACGGAGGGTGCGGCTCTAGTTCAGCTAACCACAGGACAAGTGGATGGTGTAGGAGCTCCGCTGTTATCGGAAGCCCTACGCTTAAGAACACAATTAGCCAGTAAGGCCGACTACAACTTTGCTACTTTTCATAGACTATATCGGCGCGGCTTCCACTCCGGTGGAACTAGCTGGCTTTGCTGGCATGAGAGACAGTACTGTCTTTAGTAGCAGCGGCGCTCTGGATTCCTTCTCGGTGACGCAAGTAGAGGGAGACATTAGTCTAGCAGGCGCGACTCGGTTACGTTAGAGGCGAATTTTGTGGGCGAACTAAGCAGTAGTGGCAGAATAGACCAGCTGCTAGTGAACGCAGCTAGTGCTGCTGACTTGAACCTGGCAGATGTAGGAACTGTGACTCTGGCAGCTCCCTTCTCGGGTAGCCCTGGCCAGCAGCGCTAGTATAGACCAGCTCCTGGTTAACGCAGCCAGCAGTGCTAGCATTAGTAGTCAGCAGCTAGGCTCGCTAGTTCTGGCAGCAGCTTACAGCGGCAGTTTAACCTGGACTAACGATGACGTAGCTATCACCTTGGACGGGGGTAGTTACACCTTGGATAGACAGCAGCCAGTGGCGAGTTTAGCCCTAACTGCAGGCAGCTTAACTTTTACCCCGGGCGCCGCGTTTAGCGTCTCGGGTAACAACAGAGTTAGCTTTCTCAACCTGCTAGCGGCCAGCGGCAGCGGTAGACAAGAATTGATCATCAGCGCTACTCCTATCCAAGTATCCCCTATAGCTAAGCGCTATCGTTGGGAAGGAACTAACGTTTATTACTTAGATGCTGTTGATGGAGTTGCCGATAGAAAAGTAGTTTATCAAACTGCTCCTTGGTTCACTTACGACAGAGCCAGCGCAACTATGAACTGGGTACGCTCCATAACTAGTTTAGACGACCTAGCAGCTAACCTGTTTAGGCGTACTCTATGCAGGTAACTACAGCTTGACCAACAGCGAAGGGGCAGCCTTAGTCGAGGTGAGTAACGCACAACTACACGGCGTAACAAACCCGCTGTTAGCCGGTACCTTGGTCTTAAGACAGCAATTAATCAGTCAACGCGATTACAATTTTGCTGCTTTAATTGATTATGTAGGTGCGGCAGCCGCTAGCGTAGAACTAGCTGGCTTTAACGGTATGAGCGGCTTTTCTGTCTTTAGAACCGCTATAGCTCTGGATTCCTTCTCGGTAAGCGAAGTAGAGGGGGACATCAGCCTGGCGGCAGCGACGGCGGTTACTCTCGGCGCCAATTTTGCCGGACAGCTCACCAGTAGCGGCAGAGTAGAGCGGTTATTAGTGAATGCAGCTACTGCTGCCGACTTGAACCTGGCCGACGTGGGCAGTGTGACTCTAGCCGCTCCTTACAGCGGCAGTCTGGTTAGTAGTGGTAGCATAGACCAGCTCGTCATTAACGCGGCCAGCAGTGCCACGATCAGCAGCCAGCAGCTAGGCTCGCTAGTTCTGTCTGCTGCCTTTACCGGCTCGCTGTCTTGGGCTAATGATGACGCCGCGATCATTATGCACAGTGGCAACTTCGGTCTGGATCGGCAGCAAGCGGTGCAGAGTCTATTGCTCTCTGCCGGTAATTTAATTTTTTGCCCCCGGCGCTGCCTTTTCGGTTTCGGGTAGCAGCACTTTGGCCAGCCTGAACTTACTCACCGCCAGCGGTAGCGGCAGACAGGAACTGATTACTAGCTCTGCGGACATCTTTATAACTAACTCTAATCCTCACTATCGCTGGGATGGAACTAGCGTCTATTATCTGGATGCTGCGGATAAAAAAGTAATCTACCAGGGCGACCCTTTGTTTACTTATGTCGACTCACCAGCAACCATGACCTTTGTTCGCTCGGTAACCAGTGCTGATGATCTGGCAGCCAACCTGACGGCGGTACTTTACGCTAACAGCTACAGTTTGGCTAATAGCGATAATGCCGCCTTAGCTATTGTGACTAACCCCCAGCTAACTCGAGCTGCAGATACTTTCCTAACAGCTTTATTGGGTTTGGGACGGCAACTAACCAGACAAAACAATTATAATTTTGCCTCCTTAATTGCCTATAGTGGTGCAGCTAGCGACCCGGTTGTTGTCTCTGACTTTACTGGCATGAGCGGTCACTATGTCTTTGACACCGCCGTGCTGCTGGATTTCTTTCTCTGTCGCGGCAACAGACGGCAATATTCGCTTGCCGGGAGCGACAGCGGTAGCAATAGAAGATAATTTTGTTGGTCAGCTAACTAGTAGCGGCAGAATAGAACAGTTTGCAACTGAACGCAGCTAGTAGTGCAACTTTAGACCTGACTGAGGCAGGAAGCGTCACAATAGCATTGGCCCCCTTCAAAGGCAGTTTGACCAGCAGCGGTCGCATAAATCAGCTGCTAGTGAACGCAGCTAGCAGTGCAGACTTAGCCCTGGCAGCGGTAGGTAACCTCACCTTAGCCGCCGACTTCTCGGGTAACTTGACGACCAGCGGCAGAATAGAGCAGCTGTTCGTACAGGCAGCCAGTGGCGGACTATTAGCAGCAGTCAGCTAGGTTCACTAGCTGTGAGGGCAGCGTTTTACCCGGCTCGCTAGTCTGGACTAATGATGATGCAGCGATTAGCGTGGAGAGCGGTTAGTTTTACCCTGGATAGACAGCAGGTGATTCATGAGGAAGAGTTTAGCCCTTACTGCAGGTAGCTTAGCTTTTACCCCTGATGCAGGGTTTACTGTCTTAGGGGTCTGCCTCTTTAACTAGTTTGGATTTTACTAGCAGCCAGCGGCAGCCAGCGGCAGGAATTAATTACTAGTGCAACTGGTATCCAACTGGCTAACTCAGCGAGCACTATCACTGGGACGGAACTAGCGTCTATTATCTGGACGCGGCCAATAAAAAAGTAATCTACCAGGGCAGTCCTTGGTTTAGTTACTCCCCCTCTCTTGCAACTATGACCTTCGTCCGCTCGGTAACTAGTACTGACGATCTGGCAACTAACCTGGTGGCGGTGCTGTACGGTGACGATTACTCTTTAGCTAACACCGACACTGCTGCCTTGGCTCGTTTGTCCTCAGGACAATTAATAACCGCAGGCAATGCTTTCCTGTCCTCGCTATTAACCTTAGGCCAGCAACTAGCTAGCCAAGACAACTATAATTTCGCCTCTTTCCTTGAGTATAGCGGAGCAGCAGCCGGCACAGTAGTCCTGTCTGGCTTTACTGGTCTAAGCGACACTACTGTCTTTGCTTCTCCCGTGCCCTTATCTTATCTGTCGGTAGAAAATGTAGAAGGCAATGTTAGTTTGACCGGAGCGGAGCAGCTAGATCTCAAAGCTAACTTTACCGGTCATTTAACCAGTACAGCTCGAGTAGAGCAGCTGCGAGTAACAGCAGCAAGCGCCGCAGCTATTAGCTTAGGCAGACGCAGGCACAGTTATTCTGAGGCGGGGTTACGATGGTAACTTAGTCAGCAGCGGCAGAATAGACCAGCTGCAGATTAGAAGCATAGGGAGAGGCACGGTTAGCAGTCAGCAGTTTAACTACCCTGCTGATCAGCGCAGCTTACACCGGCTCTTTAGCTTGGACTAATGACGATGCGAATATTACTATCTCCAGCGGCAGTCTTATTCTCGATAGAGAGCAGCAAATAGGCGATCTAGAGTTGACTGGCGGCAGCCTGATCTTTACTCCTGACGCCGAGTTAATGGTTTAGCGGCACGGCAGATTTAGCTAGTCTGGGACTGTTAGCTGCCAGAGGTAGTGGCAGACAGGAGCTGATTAGCAGCGACTCGGTTATTTTATTAGCCGCCGGTTCGTTACCTTACTTCTGGCAGGCCAACAGTTGTTTATTACCTGGAAGCAGAAGATAAAAAAAGTAATCTATCAGGGCGACCCTTGGTTTACTTATGCTAGCTCGCCCGCACCGTGACCTTAGTCCGCTCGGTAACCAGTGCCGAAGATCTGGCAACTAACCTAATAGCAGTGCTGTATGGCAGCGATTATTCTTTAACTAATAGCGAAAAAACGCTGCTTTAGCTCTGTTGACTACAGGACAACTGCAAACAACAGGCAATCCTTTCTTAAGCTCGCTATTAACTCTGGGGACACAGCGACTAGCTAGTCAAGATAACTACAATTTCGCCTCTTTAATTGAGTATAGTGGTGCAGCTAGCGACCCGGTTGTCCTGTCCGGCTTTACTGGGATGAGCGACAAAACTGTCTTTAATACCTCTGTGCTGCTGAACTCTTTCTCGGTCGCAGCAACAGAAGGTAATATTCTTTTATCAGGAGCGACTTCAGTAGAGATAGGAGCCAATTTTGTCGGACAGCTAACCAGCAGCGGCAGAATAGAGCGGTTGCTAGTGAACGCAGCTAGTGCTGCCGTTTTAGATCTAACAGATGTAGGAAGCGTGACTTTGGCCGCCTCCTTTACTGGAAGTCTGACCAGCAGGGGGCAGCATCACAGAGCTGCTAGTCAACGCAGCTGATGCTGTGGCAATTAACTTGGTAGATGCAGGAACGGTCTCTCTAGCCGATCCTTACAGCGGCACTTTAACCAGCAGTGGACTAGTACAGACGCTGAACTTGAATACAGCTAGGGACGCAACCATTAATCTAGCTGAGGCAGGCAGAGTGAAAGTAGCTGCGGACTTCACCGGTAGCCTGACCAGTAACAGCATAGAGCAGCTGCAAGTGAACACAGCGAGCAGGGGTAGCTTTAGCAGCGGGCGATTAGGTTCACTAGTGCTGTCGGCAGCCTTTACTGGGTCGCTAACCTGGACTAATGATGATGCGGCTATCTCTATAGACGGCGGCAGCTTCAGCTTGGATCGCCAGCAGACGGTTCAGAGTTTAGCCCTTACTAGCGGCAGCTTAACCTTTGTCCCTGGTGCGGCTTTTACCGTCGCGGGAACAACTAGTTTGACTAGTCTGGACTTAGTCACCGCCAGCGGCAGCGAACGCCAGGAATTAATTACTAGTGTTACTGCCATCCAACTGGCGGATGCAGCTGACCTCTATCGCTGGGACGGAACTAGTGTCTATTATCTAGAGGAGGAAAATAAACAAGTAGTCTATCAGGGCAGTCCTTGGTTTACTTACAGCGCAACTCCTGCAACCATGACCTTTGTCCGTTCAGTAACCAGTTTGGATGATCTGGCAGCTAACTTAGTTACCGTTCTTCAAGATCAAGCTGACTTATCTATCGCTGCTGCCGAAGCAGCGACCTTTGCCTTCTTTGCTAACGACAGAGTGCCAACAGCTTTTAATAATTTTAGCGAACAAACAGCGCAGCTCTTTGTGGCTCTGAAGGGGCTAGAAGCCTGCACTACCGCCAGTTGTAACTTTAAGACGCTGCTCGAAGTAGAGTCTAAAGGAGCAGGTGGGCAAATGCTCTATCTAGCTGGTCTCGTTCCGAAAGCAGGACAGGAAGCAGCTCTTTGCTGCTGCCCTTAAGCGGGCGTAATCTTATTAAGTTTACCGATGAAAATGTGCGGTGCTTGGGAATGCTCCCTGGTCAACTATTTGGTGATCTAGCTATTACCGCCAGTACTATCAGCTTGCAGTTAGCTAGCATTACTGGTGACCTACGGCTGGTTGCGGTTAATACCCCGGTGGTGTTAACTTTCGCCCCCGCCTCGCTCTGGTCCGGTTCTCTGGCGCTAACTAACCGTAATCCTAATACCCATTGCTTCGGTTGAAATACGCGGGAGAAAATTCCCTCTCCTGGCAGATTTTACCTGAAACCCGCATCGATTATAATTTAAAAGTTTTCGTCGCGAGCTGCTGGGGAAGCTCTGGCAGTTCAGCTAGGTCAAGCCGCTGCTTCTTCTGAGGCCAGCGGCGGTCTCTCTCTGCTCGCGGATCACGAGCTGACGATAGGCTCAGGGGTAACGGTGACTAGTTTACTAGCCCTGGCAGTAGAAGAAGGGGCAAGCATCAGATTTATAGTAGCTAGCGAGGACAACTTTGGTCAGCTGCTCTTAGCAGCGGGCAGTCCTGCCCTAGCTTTAGAACAGCTGGCGGTCACCGTAACCGGCAAAGAAGATGCCGCGCTAACGCCAGGTACCGAACTGCAGTTAGTTGATTTTGGTGCAGCTGTCTACTCGGAAGTGAGCAGTAGAGAACTAGCTGGCACAGCCTGGGGCAACCTGGAGCTGGCGGTGAGCGAAGACCTGCAGCGGATCCTGTTGCGTTCGCTGCCAGTAGAGGAGGAAAGCACTAACGAAGAAGAGCTTAGTCAGATAGGAGAACCAACAGAAGAGGGCGGTAACGAGATTATTACAGAAATACTAGTGGGAACCGATAACCAGCAGCAAGCCTTAGCTTTACAAGATCAACTGCTAGCAACCAGTATCCTAGATAATCACTTGCCTGCGGTGAGAGCCAAGTTTAGCTCGGCTGCCTATGCTGCAGTGGACGCTCTTTTCGTGGGGCGGCGAAAGAGTAGGGTTGGAACAGAAGTACAGTCTGCAAGCAGGAATGCAGAAGCAGCGGTTTAGCGCTACTGCCTCGCTGTCCTATAATCAGCTAGGCTTACTCAGTACTACTACTAACAACAAGACTAGTAGCGCCCTGACAGAAGATAAAACGATGAGTCAGCACCTGCTAACAGGAAAGCTAGCGGCTCATTTATGTAGCCCGAGACAAAAAGTTAGTAGTAGGTGGTTATATTGGCGCTGGTGGCTCACTGAAGACGGGTCAGTACAAACTGGGCCTGATCGGAGCTGTTTTGGACTACCAATCCAGTCCTGATCAAGCTGCACTGTTCTCTTTTGCTGGAGGGATTAAGCTAGATGTCTTACCTATGCTGATCACAAAAACAGCAGCGAAAAAGTTAAGAACCTCTTTGTCCGCGGTCAGTTTAGCTTTTCTTTAGGCGCCAATAGTAAAGAGCTGTACAAAGGAATTAAGGTGAGTGCGTTCGTGCCGTGCGAGTCAGTGCTTTAGGTAAGTTTGTTTCGCTTAACTCTAGTACTCATTCTTACCAGCTACTTGTTAACTCAGGCGTCCAGTTTAAGCTGGCGGTGAGAGATAAGGTGGAGCTACAGGTAGGTTATAACTTCCATTACAGCAAGAGTTATCTCAAGCACGGAGCTAACTTCCACCTGCAGTTTAAACTCTAGCTAACTTATCTGCCTTCCCCCCGGTTGCGGGGGAAGGCGGCAGTTAGCCTTTTACTAATTAGTTTATTCTGCTGGGCTGAGTTGCCGCTTTTTCGACAGGCAGTGCAAGTGCCAGCAAACTAGTACTGCTGCTAAGCGGAGTATTGCCCCTGACCTCACCTCGAGCAAACGCTTTTTTCGCAGCAGAACAACCAGCAAAAAACGCCACTCATCTTTTACTAGCCCTGGGCTAGCTGCATTACCTGCCTAAGTTCTGACAGCAAGCAGAATTTTCTTTCCGCCGCTAGTCTCGGTAAAGTAAAAGCCAGGCAGCGACCTATAAGTCCAGCAAAGCTGGTTACTAGTTAAAATTTGCCGTGACAAGAGGCGGATGTAACCAGGGGAGAGTCTTAGCACTTATCCTTAATTTGCCTTTAGCTAGCACGGCAGGTAACTGTTTCTAGCTGTTTACTGCCGCCGCACCAGCTAGAAAACAAAAGAAACTGCTATTCCGCTTCAAACCACTAGTTATTCTTCCCGTAGCTGGGTCAAACGAAGGAGCAGCGGGCTATTTCTGGTCTCTGTTGGTGTTTTAACTAAGATCAGAAGAGGAATAGTTAGCTGCAGTAACGCTCTTTCCCTGTAAAAAGATCTGCGCCGCTGTTTTTTTTCCTGCTCAGCTACTAACGCTAGCTAGTCCAGCTAAAATTATTAGTCGCAGCTATTGCCTTGCCGGCTCCAGTCTAATTTATTTCTGAGAGCAGCGAGAAAAGCCTTTTTTCTTTTTTAATTTTGCCCACCCGAATCGAAAAATTTTATTTTCTTTCCTTAAGATGAAAAATTGAAATTAATCAAAGAAGCCGCTTTTGCGGAAAAAGCAGGCGGAAAAAAGGATAAAGAGAAAACAAATTAACTAAATACACCAAGAAAACAAAAAATAGAAAAATATTTTAGTGGCAGCAACAGAAAAAAATGTATTTTATTAAATATTTAAATAATTTTATTAGGTATTACATTTAAAAATATATATTTAACTTTATTTAAAATTTTGTTCTTTTCTGTAATTAACAAAATAAAAGTTTGCTCGTTAAGCGTAGCCAGTTCTATTTGCCAGCCAACAAAATAGGATATTTCTTCTACTTTTCTTCTCCTTTTCCTAACCTCAATAGTAATAACTTTTCTTTTACATCAATTTCCTTGCCTTTTATAGTAATTTTGCGGGATAAATTATTTATATATATGCAAGAGTTTATTTTGTTAAAAAATAAATATTTTCATTAAACCAAGCTAGGCTGCACATTAATTGTTTTAGGTAATTGATTTCACTTTGAAATAGAAAACTGGTGATTAAGATGAAAAAATACACTGCTCTCTTTTCTACTACCGCACTAATTTTGGGGTTAGGCACCCAGATAATAGCGACTCCCGGCTGGGCTGACTGCCATGATCCCACTGCTTGGTATGCTGATACTTCTGATGCGAGTGGACAGAGTGTAACTGTCTGTCGTCCCATTTATTCTGCTGCCTCGCTCAGTGCAGCAATAGCCGCACCTTTTATTTCTTTGGTGCAGAATGATGACTATAACATTAATTACCTAGATGCCGCGGAAACTGCCTTGGCTGAATTATCTTTGGCTGATTTAGACAACTCGGACGCCCTGCTCAAGTTGATGTACATAGTGAGAAATTTAATTATTGCTGATAGCTTGGGCCGCTCGACCATTATTAGGCTAAATCCTATTTTATCTGCTGCTGTCCCAGAAGGGGAACGCAAACGTAACTATCGCAAATTTCCTTAGCGGCGGCTCTTTCGCTCGCAATGATGAAATTAATGCTGACATAGGCAGTAGAACACTTTTTGAGTCAGGGCTGAAATTAAACTCCTTTAGCGTGGGCAATTCCTACGGCCATGTAGTGCTAGGCGAAGTAAATAACATTATTATTCTTGCTGATTTTGTGGGTAGTTTTAATATGGGGTAAAGAGGCCAACAGCGATGTTTTGGATGCTAGCATTCGCCCGCACCTAACTATTAGTGGAGGTACTTTTGAACTGGATCCGAACAACAGAATAATAGGTAGCCCTAACTGTAGAGGAGCCAGGTAAACTGCGTTTACCGTTGCACGGAGCTAGTGTCAGGGCCAGTGGAGCGCTGCCTAGTTTATCGTCCAGTAACAATTTTTTGGCTCGCTAGACCTGTGGAATATAACTTCTATTCTGCCGCCTAACTTTCCGGCACCGGTCAACAGACCTATTGTTTTACTTGAGCATGACTCTGTGCTGCACAGCGAAGTAAACCTGCATAGCCCAGACGCGACCTGGTATCACTTTGGCGTCGATAGTTTGCACTTCTTGCATACGGAAATAGGAGCCAACTATAATATAAACCGTATTTACTTTAAAAGTGACCCCTGGTTTCGCTTTGCCAAAACAGCAACAGATAGAAACATGTCTAACTTCGTTTTTATTAGAACAATAGAACAAACCTATGACCTTTTTCCACAATTTATAGACAGATTTATTAGCGATGAAATGAGCAACCTGCGTTTCACTATTCATAATTCTGAAATAAAACTCTTGCTAATCTGACTCTAGATAGATTGGTAGCAGAGGAAAATAGATTAAAGACACTGATCAATATTTTAGCGCAAAAACCAGGTTTTGCTTTTAAGTCTTTACTAAGACTGAGTCCGGTGGGCATCTCTACTGCTCCTGACGTAACATTAAACCATTTTACTAGCACTACCTCACCAGGACGGCAAAATTTGCTCAACGCCACTCTATTTGAAACTAGTGCGGAGCTTAATGAAATAACTGTGGCTAATTCCTTTGGTGGCATAACCATCAATTCTGCGGTTACCTTTACTATCAATAATAACTATCGAGGCAGAGTGCTCGCTCTGCATATAGATAACATTTTTTATCAACGGTCATTATGTTGACGAGATGCTCTGGCATAACACAGACGCAGCTTTAAATATTAGTGGTGGTGCTTTCACCCTAAAAAGAGGGATCAATACCTTAAGCAGCCTAAAAGTAGAGAACCGTGGTAAGTTAAAACTCTCTGCTCCAGACAGCGGTCTTGTTGCTGATTTTGTAGTCAAAGAAGTTACCAGCTCACTAAGATTAGAGAGTTTAAACTCTCTGATAGCACCTAACTTCAGATCAGACATGAGCGAGGCGTTAGCCCTCTTGTCTCTTACCGCAGTAAGCAGCAGTGGTTCAGGTGCAGTAGAACCGACTATTATTTTTAGCGATCCTGCTGCTCAGGATTACTTTTTTTTAACCGCCGCCGGCTGTTCTATTTAAGCGGTAACAGCCGAACTATCTACTTTACTAATAATGCTTGGTTCAGTTATGTCGCTCCGACAGCAGGGGACACAGACGGTCTCATCCGTTACTACCGGCCGATAGCTGGAGCTGCTGACCTGCACAGTGCCTTCTTGCAGCCTTTACGTGACAGCCGCTACACAATAACAGGACTGGAGGGAGATAATGATATTTTAATTCAGCTGCGGGCAGAAGATTATTTAGCTAATTCGCACAAGTTAGTTCCTTTAGTAAAGAAAATGGCAGCGGGCGGATGTTAATCAATTAGCAGATTTCGAAGTTATTTTTTAAATTACTGGGCGACGTGAACTCCACTTTCCGGCTGAGCGATTTGAGTAGATTTGACAGCTTGGCCGAAGCAGAAAAAGAGCGCTATGCGCTAGCCTATGCAGCAGAAAAGGACAGAACTATTCTTAAATCTGCCGGCAGTTTAGAGCTACTGAAGGTTAAAAATACGGTAGGTAAGTTAGATTTGCATAGAGTAAGAGAAATTAGAGTTCAGTCCGATGCTTTCTATGCTGGACAAATTAGCTGGGCGGCTGGCGCTGACGCAACTCCGCCTATTTTAGATCTACAAGGAGCTGCTCGGGTCTACTTCCAACACTCGGCCGGAAAATCCTATCGGCTTAGCCAATTAGCGATTTACCAACAGCCGAACTCTCTTTCTTGCGGGCTAACCAAGGTCTAGTAGTAGACAGAGCAGACATCCGCGATCTTGCCTCTTTAAAAGTAGTAAGTGGCGATAAAGGAATACTGGTAGAAAGTAGCAGCTCCTTCAGAAGTTTAAGCGCTGATTACCACTGGCGAGATGGTTCTGTCGTCTATACCAAGGCGCAAGTTACCTCTGCCCCGCATCTAAATGCGGGGGCTATAACTAAATACTTGGTGATGTACGAAAGAGCACCTTGGTTCTCTTTTTCTGAACTAGGAACAGCTGATGCTGTGATGAGTTACAACCGAGCTATTAATCACGATACAGATTTAGACGCTAATCTAATAGCTGTATTAACGGATGGCCAAGGCGGTAACTATTCTCTAGCCGGGGCAGCCGAGGCTACTTTTGCTCGTTTTGGCACTAGAATTATTTCCGCTAACTTCAAAACTTTTAGTAAAAAGGTAGTCCAACTTTTTGCGGCCTTACAAAATCTAGGCTCCTGTGACGCGACTAGCTGCAATTTTAAAACGTTGTTGGAAGTAGAACCTACCGCGACAGTTACAGACTATTCGCTTAACTTTAGCGGCCTACAGCCGGTGTCTCTGCAAAAGCCTGCTTTTGCTGCCGCGTTAAACGGACGTAATTTAGTGAAGTTTAACAACGAAAATATGCACTTAACGACTAGTGCCAGTGGTGCTTTGTTTGGTAATTTGGAGCTCACCGCTAGATCAGTAAGATTACAGTTGGCTGATCTGACCGGAGATATAAAACTTAATGTGGTTAATCCGTCAGTAATTTTAATTTTCAACAATGCTTCTCTCTGGACTGGATCTTTAGCTGTAAACCACACGGCGGGCTACGGTTAAAGCGGCGATAGAAATAAGAGGAGAAAACTCTTTCTCCTGGCAAGGTCTAGCTGGAACTAACTTGGAGCAAGATATAGAATTTATAGCTAAAAAACCTAGCCAAAGTCTAGCAGTGCAATTAGGTCGCTCCGATCTGGCGCCGGAAGCAGACCGAGCGCTGACGCTCGCTGCGGGCAACGAGTTAACCATCGGCAGTGGAGTGACTATTACTAGTTTCTTGTCGCTGCTAGTAGACGCTAACGCTAAGATAAGATTTGTTGTGCAGGATCAAAATAGCTATGGTCGCTTGCTGGTAGCAGCGGGCAGCCCTGCTTTAACGCTGGATCAGATAGAAATAACGATTACTGGCAATGGAAATGACGTGTTACCGGCAGGAACCGAGTTAGCATTAGTTGACTTCAGTTCGGCCATCTATGCAGAAACTGCGAGCAGAGCAATAGCGGACACCGTTTGGGGTGATCTCGAACTGGTGGTCAGTGATGATCTACAGCGCATCCTGCTACGCCCTAGAGAGGTAGCAGAAGTACCGATCTTAGTCGAAGAGCCAGAAGCACCGATCGGAGCAGCAGAGCCGGACGCAGGCGAAGTTCCTGTTTTAACCTACGGAGATAGGTAGCCCAGCTGACGAAGAGCCAGAAGACCCGATAGCTGCAGCTGTGCCGGACGCGGGGGAAGAAGTAGCGGCCGCGGAAGAAGAGCCAGAAGCGGCAGAAGACCCAGGCGTGACTACCGAACCAGTTACCCCAGTTGAAGTAGAAACAGAAGTACCGCACGCAGGGGAAGAAATAACAGAAGCGGCAGAAGACCCAGGTTTATCTACTGATACGATTAGCCCAGCTGAAGAGGCAACAGCAGAGCCGGACGCGGAAGAAAGAGCTGCTAGCGGCAGAAGACCCAGGTTTGTCGATCGACACGATAGGCCCGGTAGAAGAAGCAACAATAGATCAGAAAGAGCTAGCTGCTAGTCTGCCTAGCCTGCCTCCGGTTGAAAAGCAGCAACCAGAGAACGCCCAGGAAAGAGCGACGAGCGAACGCCAGCAGGAGCGGCTGGCACAAAATAGATCTTCCTAGCAGCGACAGCGGTGAAATAGAGAAAAAACCAGGAAGAAAGAGACCCCCGGGCGGCAGGCAGAAGGAGAAGAGTTAATTGCTGCAACAACAGCCAACAGAGCCAAGCCTTAGCTCTCAGGATCTGTTGTTAGTGAGTAACATAATGAAACAGTCAGTTGCCTGCGGTTAGAGCTGGCTTTAGCTCTAGCGCCCACGGCTCGGTAGACTTACTCTTCATTGCCGGTGAACAGGTAGGGCTGGACCAAAAGTATAATCTCCAGCTAGGAATGAAGAAAAAGCAGGTTAGTGCCAGCGCTTACGCTGTCTTACTACCACCTAGGCCTGTTCCGCACAGCTAAAACCAGACAGGCAGGCGCAGAAAAAAACCACCACGACTACCGAGGCTAGTCACTTCCTAAGCGGTAAAGCCGAGGTCAGTTATGTTTCTCCAGGCAAGCAGTTAGCTGTAGGCGGTTACTTAGGTGGCGGCGGCTCCTTGAAGACAGGTAAGTACAAAGCTCTGCTGTTTGGCGGCCTAGTAGATTACCAGATCAGCTTTAGCCAAGCGGTGGACTTCTCTATTGCGACTAAAGTCAAGCTAGGCGCCGTACCTTTACTGACCACCAACACAGAGGGCACTAGTAAAGACTTATTTGTCCATGGTCATCTAGGCGTGGATCTGGGAGTGAACAGCGGTCGGCTCCTCGGCGATTATCAGGTAGGGCTGCTTGTTCCTCTTCAAGGAAGCGGGATATAGGTAAATTTAGCTTTGCCGCTAACGGCGAAAACACTTATTCGCTGCAGGCAAAAGTAGGAGCTGCTCTCTTGTTTGCCTTTAGAGATCTGGTTTCTGTGCAGTCTGGTTATAGTTTCCACTACAGTAATAGCTACACCAGACATGCGGTTAACTTTAACTTGCAACTGAAGTTATAATCTATAGGTAGGGGCGAAAAGGGCAACTAATCCCCTAGTTAGCGACTAGTTCTTATTTTTTGTTTAGCTGAGGGCTCAGTTAAATGAGATAAGAACTAGTTTTTATTACTTTTATTACTTCTTAAGCCAAGGCAGCGGACAGGAGGTAAAGCTCAGTTGTAAACCTTGCCGATCTTCTTCTTGCTGATCTTTTGCCTGGCTGTTGTGCAGAGAAAAAAAAGCAAGGAATTTTTGTGTAATCCCGCTTTTTACTAGCAAGAAAAAAGCCAGCAGCAGAGTTGCCTAGTTGTCGCTACTAGTCAAAACGAACTAGTATCCTTAAAACCCGACAATTACTGTAGCCAAGATTTTTGCTTTTTCAATAGCGGTCAACCCATTGGGTTTACCAAACTAACCTACGTTTTTTCCTGGAAAGCGGGGGGGCAGGGGAAAGAAGAAAAAATTTTTAAAACCCTTTTTTATTTGTCTGATTTATTTCCGAGGGAACTAGCGGTTTTTTAATAAAACCTTTTTTTGGCCAACCAACTGGCCCGGGCAGCAGCGTTGCTGTTTCCCCGGTTATAGTTGAAAAAGGGTTTTGGGAAGGGGAGGGGACCCGGAGCGAGGTTTTCTCGTCTGTCTTTAAAAAAATTTGCTTTA
>JAXDRA010000887.1:0-17620 GCA_034190875.2 Urechis unicinctus
GCGCGGTAAATCAAGACCCATAAGCACACAACAGAAATGCTATTTAACACCTACCCTGGGTAATTTTTGGAAGCTACTGCCATGCTTGCACGATGCGTTATGATATTATGTTCAAGAAAAAAAATTCAGGCGCAGACATTTGTATTTCTTCTTTATGTTTCATATTGTAAAATTTATGTTCTATTGTCTGACCGAAGACCCTACTTCCATGTCTTAAAACACGGAAGTTGGCGCTATCGCGTGATATAAGCCAAAGCACATAGTATAACTTTGCTGACGTCACTGCGATTGATGAGGGCGGGTAAAATGTCGTTTTGCGGAGCTTATATGCTGCCAAAACACATTAATGTCAGCGGTGTACATGATGATATTAAATTTCAACAATCTTCTCAAGCGCGGCAACTGCCCGGAGGTAGACTTGAACATTTGTTGGCTCGCCAGGGAAATGTGAAGATCTTGATCATGTAGTTATTGCTTTCCTTAGCTGTGCGGAGATTATAAAAATACACGAAATACAACACCGTACTCAGGCGTCGATACTATGAAATCAACAAACGCACATGGGATTGCTGAACAACGGCTCGGAGTCGGCGTCTGTTGAAGTCAAGGAGTCTTCTTATTAGTCGAGGCTACCACTGTTCCGAATTAATTCCACGTGCTTTAAAGGGACGCTATGACTGAACAACGCACGGTGCCCGACCATGGCATCTATGAATTATTTTCTCGGGCTGAGGCTTGAGTGAGCGCTCTTAGCCAAGCTATACACTCTTTGTGCACAGAATGGCTAGGATTGCATCTGCTTTTATTCGGTGGTTCTGTTTTTGCGATATTTCCCCGTTATGCCAGTCAGAATCAATGACATTGTGTGTCACCATTGTGCCTCTAAGGTCATAATAGCTGGTCGTTTTTCTACGTTACCATTGGTACATGTATTCACGGTTACAGCACTGTTTGTACAATGTTCTTATAAATGGAAATACATACACAAAGTTAGCCCTCTGTGGCAGTATGTAGGTCATTGTGCGATTTCTTTGATGCAAGAGAGATTTATTTATCTCCCTTGTGTGGATGTTTGTAACACCTTCCCCACAACGTGACAACAAAGCACGGACCATCCTTTGCATCATTGTTTTGACTCGATCGGTCGGTGATCTGATGTGCGGCAACGCATCGGCATTGTATTTTAGAACGGCATATGTAGAGACATTTTGAGGTGAATGAAACGACAGGTGGTCCGGACTAAGTGATTTATGGCTTTATGATTTTACTCCTACCCAATTGCGGTAAAAGTGAGTTTAACAGGATCTGCAGGTAAATAGCATAACATGCAGACAACATCACTTCCAAGTATTATTCCGTTACCGACAATAACCAACATTGGTGGAGGGCTCATCAGCATAGGGGCTATGACCTCTACTGAAGCCAGGTTTAACTTTATTGCAGCCCTCGAGAGAAGTTGCAACTGCAACATCACAACCCATCACTAGTATAGCACGCTAGTGACTTGTCGATGATTTCATCAGGCTGGATAGGATGTTACAGACACTTCTTTATTAATATCATCATTCTGCTCTGATATCGCCATCACCATTCAGTTGCATTAACCTGTTAATTGCTTTCAAATGCGTAGCTGCATTTCTTAAGCCATCTATAGCTGGTCACGAAATCTGGGATTGGGCACGCTGGTGACCATTCGTAATTTGCATCAAGGATTGGCTGATAATATGGCATCCTCTATTTTTGTATCCAGATTGCTTCATATTAAATAAACGAGATCTCACATCTATGTAAGCAGGCGCCGTCTAACCTCGTGGAGACAAAGAGCCGATAAATATCTGGTGGCTGACAGCAAACACATTGTCACGGAAACTCGCAGCCAAACTCAGCACAGAATCAGGGACGTATCCGAATGATGCACACAATAGTCTTTGTCTAGATCTACCTACGTGATTAAAATGTGACAAAATCGGTCATGATGCTAGGAATTACCACCAATTACGCTCCGCAAATTGGAGTGAACCAATTGCTGCATGTTGTGAGAACAAATCGTCAAGTGATATCACGCATATGGCGAATTCTGAGGAGATAGACACCTTCATCCAAATGAAGCCGCATGGTGGTTACTCGACGGAAAGTAGAAGAGTTCCCAGAATATACTGATCGTGACATCGTGATCCCAATCCACAATGGTAAGAAGAATGGGGTGCTGCTACGGGAGCTCAATCAATAAATCTCTCATTGCACAAGAAAGTACAAACCGCAGGGAAGTCAGCAGAGACGAACTTATACAGCTTCAGCAGGAGAACACAAACCTAGCAAAACATTGGCGTTAAAAAGAACGGAACCTTTAATCAGATTTATGAGCAACGAAAGGTGAGTGTATCAGGTCGTTTTTGCCCCGCAGCTAGACAAACAAATTATGCAACTCAATAATTTCATAAAAGGAGGTTACCCTGGCATCAAGAAAACAAGTGGCAAGGTAACCAGCATTTTCCATTGGCCGGGGAATGATATCAACGTATCCGGGATCTTGACGACGTATCAAGGGCAGCATATCAGCAACACTGCCTAAAATAAATAATGAATGAGCACACTGATATCTTAACCTATAGCCAGGGTATAACATCACTGGTTGTTCTCAAAGATGCCCGCATGTCGAGCAACCCAGTAAGATATGGACATTGGCTTATATGGGAGTCATATGGGAGTCATCACCGTACACCAAGCCTGTGGTGATGGAAAGCAAACCGGAAAGATAAAACAGAGTGAAGATAAATTTTTGAGAAGATAATAAATTTACACGGTAATTGAAAAAATATTTGTGGCGATTGTTTCAGCTAAGAAAAATATCTCCGATACTTTCATGCTCAGGAATTTACTTTGCAGACAAATAATCAATAGTTGACAAACTTCGATAGAAATACCTATGCGAACACTTGTTCAGAAATAAACAATATGATAATGAATGATGCAGTAATCGCCCAGCCTTAAGAAAACAACGCTTCCAACAACATGCGCGGTAAATGCCTTGGCCATGAGACGCACACAGACTCTGCATAATCGGTTTGTGCTTTTGCGAGTCGCCATCGTCATTTCGTCATTTCCTCACTTCTAAGTGGACGCGCAGGCAAACACCTCGATATACAGGAAGGTTGTTAGGGTTGATCTAATTAAAGACGAACACCATAAAGCATGCACAAGAGCAATTTCGCAGATACCTAGTGCATGCGAGTGCTATCATGCTATCGTAGACAATTTGACGAATGAGGATGGTCGGAACGGTGGTATGTGGTAGACCGGCAGTTGGTGACTAATTTTAATATATAAGCTTGAAAGTTATATAATTTCGAGTCCACTCGTACATTCTCTTTTGCACATGAGCTGGAGTAAGCTTATGTGACCATGTTGGCGACGAAAGAATGGATAGTTTAGACGACCCTAACAGGCCACGTCTGACGCCAGTGGTGAATTATGTAATCACGCACTGGTTTTGCATTTGATGGGGAAATCCATTACGTGCTGGGGGGCCGTTATAACGTTCCAGTTAAGTAAATTCCAACATTTGGATGCCTCAAAAGCCTAATGTTTGCGTAACTAAGGCCCCATACCTATTCAGTTGATGTATGCACGTAATATCCGTCGAATACGTTATTAAGAACCAATTTCATAGCACTGGTTTAAACACATATGCCCGATTTATAATTACAGCGCTACCCAAACATTTACATTGAGGCATGAATTGCCCAAATTTTCAATCATCGCCATGGAATATGCTTGGATGATTGATGGCTTATTCTCAATTTCTACGTGTGGTTAGGCTCGCATTAATCAATCATTTTAAGTTTCTTATACAGCAAGACGGTGTGCCTAATCGGAAAGTACTGTCTCGCATTAGAGTGCGTCACAATAGCAATTTGATCGCAGCAACACTGTGTCAATCTAGGTATGGTGTATTGCATATTTGGCAGATCAAGCATCAAGATGATGCGCTATATTTGAATTTGCCGAACCTCGGTTATGATCATGGGTTCATGTTCGGGTTACTGGGGCAGTTACTGATCAGATAAGCTATTACGGCAGCGGCCATCTTTTCTGAAGTGTCGGGGTTTTATACAGCTAGTACTAAAGGTAAGATTGTGTTGATTAATTGCAATCCAAATTTCTCAAACCATATCCTGGGCTGCTTCTTTGTTAGCTTAATTTTCTAATGATGATCCCTGCAAAACCGCCCAATGTATGCGTCTAGCGTAGCTACTTAATCTTGTCTCTAGAACGTTTTACTCTCTTATCTGAGACTGATTTGTTTACTAGACACATAGTATTCAGTATACCTCGTCTGTAGCATGGTGTGTTATTATCACGTACATACTCATTTGCACGTGTATCGTTATTCATTACCAGTCGTTATCATTAGGACTACCTTTCCTGATAATTCATTTTAAGAGCAATTTCATTTGATCTCCCACAACGACTGCTAAAAATGATTGTACAAAACTGTTATATAGCCAGCATGAACGCTTTAAGAGATAGGTTGAGACGTACTCTGATATAAGGAGGTACCGAAACGTGTGTATAAATTATACAGCATCGCTTGGCTTTACAGCTTTATGCAATGCTGCATCATTAAGAGCAGCACGCGCTCTTCTGGACGCGTCCACGTAGTTGTTGTTCACAGTACGCGTGCACTTATGCCCATACTACAATGACGTATAGAGCAAGTATACTCTGTGCTCTGAATTTAATTGCTTAATATGAAAAAACGACCATGATGAATGGGTTGTGTTAGGTTCAGTTATGGGGTAGAGCGTTAACACTATGAGTTAGAAGCCGGAGAGTCTACGGCCTTTGTTAAAATAATTGCCCGTGTCAAGAGTTTTTTTTTCCCGAATTACCGACAGCAACCCTACTGTGTTCCAAGTGCCTATTTGTTCAGCACATGTTGCTATCAATAAAGCACTCGGAATCAAAAGTCTTATTCCATTTGCCAGAATCTCGCTTAGAGAGCTATCGACTTTTGAGTGTTTGATAGTCATATATTTACATACCTAAAAGCATACCAATATCATTGCACGTGCGCGTCCAAAAATGAGGATTGCGGGTGTTGCTGTGAGTGGCTAATATACCGCAGGGAACTATTATGACTATATTACGCAAACATTATTGCAAAAATATTAATTCCAAACACATCTACGTGAAGACTGTACCGGTGAAAGTAATGCACAATTTGCAGCCGCACCTTCGATCAAACACGTTATACCCAACGATCATTAGATACCGATTAAACAGAGTATTTGATGTGGATTGGTTGACGCAATTGGGGTCATCTTGTGTTTAGTTTGTATCCACGTAGTCGATTGAGATTTAACAGACTTACCTTTCGATTCCCTCGCACAACATCAGTTTTGAGATCGCTCGGATGGTGGTTCCCTATTATATCAACATTTACTTCCGGTATAACCTGACTCAGGGAGCTTTATTCTGCAGCAAGCCTTAAATGAATGATGTCGTGAGATAAAGCTGAATCTCAATGTCAACAGGCAATCAACGTTTGATTTTGTCTTCAGAGAGAAATCATCTTGCCTTCACCAAGTAACGCTGGAACCATATGTCGTCTGTCGTGGAGCGCAGGTAATTTTTGTGTGCATTGTTCTGTTAAGCCTTCAGATGTTCTAAACGTTTTGCAGCCAGATATTTTCCTTTGAAGCATAAATTGTACAAAAACGACGGCCAGCAATAACTAATTATCAGTGTGATTCGAGTACAGCGAGTAAATGTTAAGCAAAGGACATTAATTGGCTGTTTGATGCACCAGTTACAATCAGATGATTGTCGCATAGCTAATAGGACGTTGAAGATGACGATAGCGAGATAGGTCTCGCTACCTTTATGTCGAGCCGATCGATCATTGAGCATATATACAAATATTGGGAATGATCGGAATGTTCTGATCACTTAGACTGACACCACTATTTATCGACCTACAAATCTTGTTAAAAAGTTTCGTTATTTTAATTTCATAAAAAATTTAGCAACTACGAAATTACCAAAATGTTTCCATGGACATATTCGGTATTGCAGATTTCTCCAATTTCAGTGATCTTGATGTTAATTTGAGGTATCTATAAAAATATTCCTTTGGGCTCGGTTCAGCGCATCATCAATGACAAATTTAAAAGACTGAATATTTTTTTGAAAATTGCGTAATAAAAAAATGGTACAACTAACATGCATATTAAAAAAGCGTACCTGATCCACATAACACAATTTTTTTGCCAAATTGCCAGACCGCAACCAAAACCTCGCAGATATATCACAATAATTGATCAGTGTGAACAGAACCAACATGATTCAAACAGCGAACTTAGTCACCGATATTTAATGAACTAGGAAGTGATGGAAGTCTGTTGCTACGCATACAAGCAATATGTACTAGAAACAACAATACGGTAAGAATTAACCAAAAGAATTTTATTTCTGCAATGCTGTGCATGACAATTTTACAGACAGCAGATTGTATAATTGGCCTGGCAAAATACATAAAACAATGACCATTAAGCAAATATAATTAAGCTTAAGGATTGCCAACACTATAAGAACGAAGCACAGCATTAAGAATGTGCCTAAACTAAACTGGCTACACGTGCGAAAAAGCGTTTTAGGTTTAAAAAGTGGGCAATTCATGTATTTGAGTATTGGTTACAATGCAACAACTTTACTGAATGCGTAATGGAACTTTAGTTTTGATAACTATATTAGCGATGGTGACAAGGGAGTGAAGTAACAAATATAGTACACCAACAAACTGCTTGTCAGGCTTCCATTGCATTCAGTGAGCACAGTTAATCGCGTTTTAAGTTAGTTCGCAAAGTTTAATCCGTTAACAACAGATTGTATAACGGCCTATGTGGCGCATGTAATAATCTGGTTATTCTGGGGCTGGCTGGTGGATAGCTTATTACTGAGGCAGCGCGAGTTCATTGTAAAATTAGTTTTGCATAAAATTATCATAAGTAAGTGATAAGTTGTGGTTGCTCAAGTTGCTAATCCAAATCATAGGCTCTGGATGTATTTCGCGACGTACATCATATATATCGCACAGCTAATGTGCATTTGTGTGTATTGCTCAAATCCAATATGGCAGTCTTGAAGATACCTGTGGCAAATACAAATACTTGTTAAAATTATCTTATTCAACATAGTGACAAATGGCAACATTTTGTTCTATAATAACAGCTAGCGAGTTCTCGACAAAGCATATCCAAACATATGCTATCATACTGGCGGTAAAAAGCAATCAAAGCGTTTGCGAGTTGCTGCATAGTGATGGTATGTAATCACAATCTACTTCAATGGACGCACTATATGATGTAAAGCAGCTGGCGCACAATGTGACGATTTGAAAGTCCATTCTCAATCGGATGGAAGCAATTTGAATGTTTCATACATCACACTTAACGTGTGTTATACAGTCAGCGAGTGAGTTTCTAAATAACTCAGTCCATAAATATCTTAACACAACCAATTGATCATACCAGATGCACCTCCTACGGTGGTTGGCATCACCAAAAATACAAAGTGACATTTCCTTCGACTGGCTGCTTTAGGGTGGTAAATATAAGTCGTGTTAGGTCATGTAAATCACTTGCCTGACACTTGGTTTTAGGTTACTCTTTAGGGTTCACAATAGTTCATCAAAGATTAAAGGTTGTGAATATGGAAAACTTTGTAAGAATAATTGCATTAAACACCAGCAACTTAAATATTGGCTGCTAGTCCATTTATCCCTGCGCGTTGTACTATTTTGCTGGGTAGGCCTGACTTTTGCGCAGATGGCAGTTTTACCATGATCCCGGTCTTCAGGCATTGATCCCGTGATGACATCTGTCAAGCAAGTTGTCGCCTTACTTTTGTAGATAGGGCGTCAGTTTTTCTTCTATCAAAGACACATTTCGACCACATCGACAAAACATCTATTTATTACGTTACTTACATCACGTCACGTGATTATCATCACCCGGTTAACAAAATTAAAGTCCTTGTATCTACAGTAACGTATGGGCCACTTACTATTGGTAAATACCTGTTTGTGAAAAAGCCACCGTTGCAGGAGCTGGATAATTACGCATGTTGGGTTTTGCTCTGTTTTCTAGTTAACTGCACTGTGCATGATTTGGTCAATGGGGGCACCTATCTCGGTGTCGATTCTGCCTTTCTCGATGGACGTATTTGTTAGTTTATTAGAAATAAAGCAAATAGTGTACGATCATACGCTTAACGAATCAACAGTAAAGTATATTGTGGCTTAGATTAAATGATGTTTGACAATGTTCGGGACAGTGACAAGGGGAATGGCTTACGACAACTAGTCGGTGCCGTCGTTGCCCAGCGTAGCGATATTACTGGGGCAGTTAATCAAACGGTATCAAAGCAATATTCACCCTACAATCAGTGCAATGAAGAAACTTACTCTCTCTCTCTCTAACTATCAACAAGCCATACGAATTGATCAAATCTAGGGTCCGTTATGCGATGCCACTAATAGCAAAGTGGAGACATCAGCATCGTCATGATGGTCAAAACATATGACAAGTTATTATCATTTCAAGCTTGGCAGTCATTGATAAGGTTAAAAGACCAACCCTGGTAGTACCATCTCAGTTAAATGACATCCTAACAGACGTTATGTTTGTGACACATTTCTACAATACACCTTATATATATATATAGTGCATAAGAAAAACTTGGAAGCTTGCCAATTAAAATATATTTGTTTAGAGATTATCAAAATCGTTAAAATTGATGATGGATTAACCATTAAACGCTCGTTGCTAAACTACTACAAGTGAAAATGGAAAAAAAGGTTAGATAAGATGAATGTTCGAGTGTTCTAATTGGTTGTAGCACAAAACATTAGGCACGCCAGAGTCTAACGAAGTCTATGAGAACATAACAAAACATAAAAACAATGACCATTAAGCAAATATAATTAAGCTTAAGGATTGCCAACACTATAAGAACGAAGCACAGCATTAAGAATGTGCCTAAACTAAACCGGCTACACGTGCGAAAAAGCGTTTTAGGTTTAAAAAGTGGGCAATTCATGTATTTGAGAATTGGTTACAATGCAACAACTTTACTGAATGCGTAATGGAACTTTAGTTTTGATAACTATATTAGCGATGGTGACAAGGGAGTGAAGTAACATATATAGTACACCAACAAACTGCTTGTCAGGCTTCCATTGCATTCAGTGAGCACAGTTAATCGCGTTTTAAGTTAGTTCGCAAAGTTTAATCCGTTAACAACAGATTGTATAACGGCCTATTTGGCGCATGTAATAATCTGGTAATTCTGGGGCTGGCTGGTGGATAGGTTATTACTGAGGCAGCGCGAGTTCATTGTAAAATTGGTTTTGCATAAAATTATCATAAGTAAGAGATAAGCTGTGGTTGCTCAAGTTGCTAATCCCAATCATAGGCTCTGGATGTATTTCGCGACGTTCATCGTATCTATCACATTTTGTGTGTCTTGCTCAAATCCAATATGGCAGTCTTGAAGATACCTGTGGCAAATACAAATACTTGTTAAAACAAAGTGACAAATGGCAACATTTTGTTCTATAATAACAAAATCGTTAAAATTGATGATGGATTAACCATTAAACGCTCGTTGCCAAACTACTACAAGTGAAAATGGAAAAAAAGGTTAGATAAGATGAATGTTCGAGTGTTCTAATTGGCTGTAGCACAAAACATTAGGCACGCCAGAGTCTAACGAAGTCTATGAGAACATAATCCATACAGGGTGGCATCAGATAACTTGCCATTACAGGCCAATCACTTTGTGACAAATTTAATCAGCATTATTTGGCATCTTTAAAGGCACAAGGGTTTCAGTGTAGTTTGAGAAAGATCTATGATGCATAAAAGTCGATAACTTCACGATGGATGGAGAATGCAGTGTATCGCGCTGATACTGATGTAAGCCTATGTAACTGTAGCACTTAATAAAAGTTCGACAGAAATATATATATATATATATATATATATATATATATATATATATATATATATATATATATATATATATATATATATATATATATATATATATATATATATATATATATATATGTATATATGTATATATATCCATACCTACATACATATATATATATATATATATATATATATATATATATATATATATATATATATATATTATATATATATGTATTCATATATATATATATATATATATATTATATATATGTTGAAATATATATATGTATTAATATTGATATATTTATAAATATGCATATATATATTTACATAAGAATATATGAATTATATATATAGAATATATTTATATACATATTTAATATTAAATGTATCTATGCATATATTTAAACATATTAATGTTTTTTAATTGTTCAGGATACTTGTAGTGCTGAATTTGTCCACGGTGCTTATTGAGCAAGCCATTTCCTCTATATATTCTAACGTTCATTTCATTGGAAAATTATAAAACCACGCTTCTTCACAATGCAAGTTGTCCAATTTAAGTGCCCGCACACCCCGTGGTTTCTGCGATACCCTTGATATTACGTGTAGTTTTGTTACGACTATCCAGTTTCAGTGAAAAAATACTCATGGAACATTCCCTCTGTCCTATTTGCGGCTCTGTTGCGAAGGATGCGTTAATTCAGTAAGAGTATCTTCCTCCCGTTCATTCGCTCTACTTAATTATACACTGGAAATAAATACCTTCGCACATTAACAAACTCGATTCACCAGTAAAATGTTCGTACACAAGGCTTCCCCGATCTTCCCCCAACAGCCATTACATTTCTATATATATGCTTGTTGTGTGTTTTGAAAAATCGTCAACCTTGTGTTTTTACTGTTTTTATTTTCTAATTATTTTCTATGCATTCTAAATAAGTTAAAGTTTAAAATTTACCATGAAATCAAAGACATATATTCCGACTTATGCTTTGGGTGGCAGCCAATGGGAATGCTACAACAAGCTACCGTGCCCAGATCACCATGGCCACTACTGACATGGAGGGTAACGGTGACTCATCACCCCATGGTTAAAGGGCACAGTTTCCGCAACTTCATTTATGTATGTTAAAAACCATATACCTAATGCTGAGAGAAAACTATCCTAGTTTTTCTAATGTTACATCATAACATTGCAAATCAGGTAAATCACCACTCATATATAAGTTGGCATTGTTGATATATGACCACGACTATGTCGTTTAGACCCACGACACGGACATTTACGAAGCTAGCATTATAAAGCACGCTTACTGACTCCTGCTGTATTTCAAATCAACACGCTATACACACAAATCATAGCCTCGGGCAGAATCCTATTGGATTCTGGTCGCGAGAATAAGTCATTGAGCATTAGCTAGTTCTGCTCACTTAGGGAAGTGATGTGGGATATAGACGTCACTGGCCGCGATCGCGAAAATTGACTTGATCAAATGTCGACATTTATGATAATTAGCAACTTAAGAAGAAACGTATAGCCTTTTGAGCTTATGTAAAGTGTGACAATGTTTGTGCGAGAGGTACGTTGCTTTTTTGGGCCGGAATAAAGCAAAATTGTTCTTGAACTGTATGAATCCGCTTTTACATCCAAAAAAGGATCAACCATTTTGAATATTCAAATAATTCCATAATGAATACTTTTTACAAATCACGGGATATCTAATTAATTCCAAACCATTGCTTAGGCGAGGAAGAACAACCCATAAGGCTACGTGGACCATAAGCAACAATGCCAATTTAGGTGTTGCCTTCTAGCAACAATAATATTAATAATCAATAAATGTGTCAGCAAATATACCCAGCTTTGTCAGTAGAGAGGAAGGTATATATCAGTTTGTACCAACTAGGTGGCTACCTGGTTCAATCCGAATTTTGGAATTGGATTTCAAAATAAACACCCAACAACTGCAAGTCCTCCTAAACCCCGATGTCGGATACTACTTCTTTATCTGCGCGATCTGAAGAATAAGAAAACGGGTAGAAAATGACAATATAAAAAGTACATATTTGTACAACTAAGTCGAGACACCAATCCATGCAGACACTTACCGAAACCGGCACCATGTGGTTTATCATGTCTAGGACAATGCTTTCAGTTAAAAACAGTTATGTTTGATATGAAATCACAGCGTTTACAAAAAAGACCAAAGCCAAAATCCAAGGGTGTAGATCCGCAACGAATACAAAAATTAACAACACCGAACACTGTGATTTGTTATGACATATTGACAGCCGGGAGCAAGAAATGTCAATTAAAGAAAACAGAACGTCAAAATGTATCACAAAACTGGAGGATTGGTCAAATAGATGAACCGTACTTCGATGATATAGTTAATGAAAATACAAAGGCAGATTACACGCGCGTCAGATTCTGCATGAAATGCGTCGTTATCTCACAATGAGAACCTTAGCTGTTATCTTATGCGTATGATGCTCACCACCGAAACCTACCGACAAAAAAAACACTGAATGTGCAAATGGATTTCATTAACTGCATTCGAGACACAGTGTAACAGAAGTTTTTGTGCGCCACACAGTTGCGATAGAGGACTGCTTTTGCGATTCACGTAATTAACATAATGATTTGCGGGACTAAAATTCTGGAATTAAAATGGAAGATTTTCAACAAACTAAATTTCTTATTAATAAAAATGGTTAAGCTACACAGATAGATCATATACGATCGAATCATTTCATAGCAAATGAAAAGAGAAAAAGTGAGTCAGCTGCATATGCTAGAGAAGAGAGTACCCAGTCATAAAAATTGCGATTAGTTAGCCGCTGTGAATGCAATACCTAACGAGGCTGATGTAGTATCCATCATTTGAAATATGAGTTGTCTTAGCCTGTTTGCTGTAGCATACAAGACAAAGACGCATTTGTTGCTAATATCTAAATAATAATTAGAACCTTGTTCATGAACAGAACCTGCACGAAGATAAGGTTAGTACCTTTGTAAAAGCGAATTTTGGCAAACTTATTGCCTCCCCATTGGCAAGCACACACCACACACACCCACACACACACACACACACCCACACACCCACCCACACCCCCCCCCCCCTTCCTTCCCACACACACACACACATACATACATACTAACACACACACTCAAACACAAATGCTTTATAGGGTTCCTGCGGCTGAAAAGCTGACAGTTACCTGCCAGCATTGTAGGAACCAATGCAAAGTAAATGGCCGTGTACAGACAGGCAGTTAGCGATCACATCGGCGACTACATAAACAGCTACTGTAAATAAAGTTTTTAATTCAATGAGAAACCATTGTTTATGTGCGTAGCCGAGCAATATGCATAGTTCGCTTACACGCAAATCTAACATATGATAGCTTTTAGGCGAAACCTCAAGCTACTCAAAGTGCTGTTGTAAACAATAAGAGAATGGGAGATGAAGTGAAAATATCGTTTCCAACAACATGCGCTTTCATGAGTCGCTCGCAGACTCGGTTTGTGCACAAAGTTTACTTCTGCGAGTTGCCTGAATCACTTGGTCATTTGCTCATTTCAAAGTGGACACGCAGGCCAACACCTCAGTATACAGGAAGGTTGTTAGGGTTGATCTAATTTGAGATAAACATTATAAAGCATGTACAAGAGCACGTTTCTGCTCCTGGAGGAGATACCTAATGCATGATTGTGCTTCCGTGCTATTATAGACAATTTGACGAGTACCATGAGAATTATCTGAAAGGTAGTACGGCTGGCGAGTACGTTTTAAAGGATTAGCGGAAAGTTTTATGATTTCGAGTCAATTTGTATATTTCTTTTGCAAATGAGCTGGAGTATGCTAATATGGCCATTGTGACACCGAAAGAATGGATAGTTCAGATAACCTTAACAGGGCCACGTGTGACACCAGGGGTGCATAAGGTAATTACGCACCGTTTGATGGGAAAATTCATGTTGTGCTAGGCGCACTTTTAACGTTCCATTTGAGTAAATTTCAAAGATTGGCTGCCTCAAAAGCGTACTCTTTGCGTAACTAATTCTCAATACTTATTCGGTTGATGAATTATTCTGTTGATGAATTGTGTGGACGTAATTTATGTCGAATACATTATTTATAACCTAGTTCACAGCACAGCCTAACCACTTAATCCAAGTATATGTTTATTAATTTAGCTTAAAATAATCATAGGTAAGACAGAAGCCATGGTTACTTAAGTTGCTCATCCCAATCAGAAGCTCTGTATGTATTTCATGGAGTGAGCTAGTGTGCATTATACATGCCTTGCCCAAATCTAGAAGATGCCTTTGGCAAATACAAATATTTGTTTCAATGCTCTTATTTGATGAAATGAAAGATGGCAACAGTTTGTTCTATATAACCGCCAGCGCGTTCATGACATAGCATATCCAAACATTTCAAATAGCACAATTTAAGATGTGAAGTAGTCGGCGCAAAATTTTACGAATTGAAAGTTCACTCACAATAGGATGGAAGTATTTTGAATGTATAATACATGACACATAGGTTTTTAGCGTTTGTCAGCGAGTGAGTTTCCAGATAACTAGCCTATAAATAACCCTACACAGGAATGGATCATGCCAGATGCTCCTGCTCCCATAGTTGGCATCACCGAAAGTGCGATTTCTATTCGATTGACTACTTCAGGGCAGGATATATAAATCGTGTTAGGTTATATAGATATCTTGCCTGACACGAATCCTACTGTTGTGCATGTCTGAGGTGGGGAATATGTGTGGACATATCATGACAGTTGATGAGAATTATGAATAGGCAATCCTGTTTGCGATGGCCTTTCTCAAACGCCAGGATGCCTTCTGATTCAATCACATGTATCGTGTTAAATATCTAGCAGAAGTGTGCAAACATCTTGGCTTTAGGTTACTGTTTTTGGCTCACAATTGTTCATCAAAGAGGTAAGGTTTGGAATATGGAAAACTTTACCAGCAAAGCGAATATTGTTGGCATTGATTTCTCTTACTTTTATGTCTGAGCAGGGCTTTCTTGCTGCTCTATTTAAGCACGCCTGTATTAATAAATGATAGTGTTGCTGTCTTATTGTGTTAGATCCTGGTTATCCACACACATCCTGGTTATTGGGTGCTGGTCAGTAGATACTGAAAGAATAATCGTAATTACATAAGCAGCTTCAATATCGCATGCTACGCCAGCTATCCCTGCGCGTGGTATTATTGTGCTGGGCAGGCCTGATCTTAGCAATGATGGCTGTTTTACCTTGATCCCGGACTTCATGCATTGGTCTGGTGATGACATCTTTCCAGTAAATTATCACTACGCTTGCTTTACGGTAACCTGTAATGCTGCCGCGTATCAAAATAAACAGAGCTTCTGTATACTACAGGGACAAAATCAGCTTGATTCTAGCAATGATTACCTACTGAATTATATACAATGCACACCATCGATATATATCTGGTATCGTTTCAATATGGCGAGCCTTAAGCAGTCCTCTCCGTAACAGCACACTGGTCGGTCTACCTACGATGAACTGCCCTTGCCGTCAACATATTACCACCACATATTCTACACTGCGTCAACAAGAGCAACCTAACAGAACATGGACCAATAAACGCGATATGCTGCAACATTAGTGAACGGATGCACCTTACTTTTGTGGATAGATGATGCATCTATTAAAGTCACTGTCATCATATTTCGATGTAGTTGCATCGCCATAAGTAGCTTAAACATGCATAAGCACCATTCAACAGCATCGAGGAAACATCTTGTTATTGCGTTACTACCATCACGTCTCGTGATTATCTTCACACGGTTAACTACAGAGAGCCAACTGTATGTATAATCACGCATGGTCCACCACCTATTGGAAATGTGTCATTTGATATGACGTCAAAGCTGCGTCACGAGATGCCAATTTGATACTCACATTACCGCAGAACTACACGGGATTGTAGACAGCGTCTTTGTTTGGCACTGTCTGGTTTGGTCGTCGGTTCTGCAGCAGACATTGCGTAACATATAATTGATTAACGGAAGACATGTTTGCTGGTTGATGCAATCAAGCTCTGTGTACTCTGGTCGATTACTGATCCAGCATTGCAAGGTTTTGGTTAGCAGCCGTTGTACAGGTGGGCCGTATGTGTTGCTGTTGGTCTGATCGATCGAGCTGCTCATATATATATATATATATATATATATATATATATATATAGATATATATAGATATATAGAGATAGAGAGATATATATATAGATATATATATATATATATAGAGAGATATATATATATATATATATATATATATAGATATATATATCGATATATATATAGAGATATATATATATATACTATATATAGATATATATATATATATATATATATATATCTATATCTATATATATATATATATATATATATATATATATATATATATATATATATCTATATATATATATATATATATATATATATATATATATATATATATATATATATATCACTATATATATATATATATATATATATATAGCGGTCTCTATAGTGCAATGTGTCACAAAACTGTTTAAGCTTCGCCTTAGGCCATTTGGGTTTTCACTAGCCATATGCGCAACATTGCATCCAATGACACAAATATGCCCGGGAAAGCTCTTATATTTAATTAGCTTGGGTTAGTTGTAATGTGCATTTACATTGACGTCAATTATTCCTATGCGGTTCCCGACTTCGTCATAAAACTTTCATCAACGGGATGTTTTTACAAAGCACGATAGTCCTCCGAGGTGACTAAAACATTTTGAGGGAGTTGAGAGTGTGTTGTGGGATGGCTTAGTCGGGGTAATATAGCTTTCGCTATTTCACCAGTGTTGATTTTGTACAATAATTTTGTTTTTGCGTCTATACAAAATTTGAGAATGCAGACGCAAGGATCCAGCAAACAGAACGACGCGTTGAAAATGTTTTGTCATAAGTGTATGCCTACGTGACAAAGCCTTCTGGTACTTCATTTGTATAATGACACACACACATACATATATATATATATATATATATACACACACACATATATATATATATATATATATATATATATATATATATATATATATATATATATATATATATATATATTTGCGTGTGTTTATGTTGCTGTTGGTCTGATTGATCGAGCTGCTATATATATATATATATATATATATATATATATATATATATATATATATATATATATATATATATATATATATATATATATATATATATGTATATATATATATAGCAGTCTCTATAGCGGCAATGCAATGTGTCACAAAACTGTTTAGACTTCGCCTTAGGCCATTTGGTTTTTCACTAGCCATATGAGCAACATTGCTATGTGAAGTGCTCAACGCGCAGTGGACTTCTAAGTAACGTGATTATGGCGCAGTGGACAGAGCATCCAATGACACAAATATGGCCGGGCAAGCTCTTATATTTAATTAGCTTGGGTTAGTTGTAATGTGCATTTACATTGACGTTAATTATTCTTATGCGGTTCCCGACTTCGTCATAAATCTTTTATAAATGGCAGAAAATTAAAAATATTGTTAT
>JAXDRA010000892.1:0-18250 GCA_034190875.2 Urechis unicinctus
GCAGGAAACGGTTATGATTGTAGCTGTATGTAATCAAATTTCTTGTTATTCAGATGTAATTGTAACCACAACCAATTAAGGTGAGTATACCGTCACTATATATAGAAGTTAACATTGAAAACTTCTGTTGAATGATATATGCTACATATATCTTCAATTCCACTATAGAATTTGAGAATACAAATCCTACATTTGCTTCCTATTTGTTTATTAGTTTATTATTAGCAATATTATGTTTGAAGCTTATAAGGTATGGCTGCTGTAGAGATAGAACAGCCAATCAATGTCAGTAGCAATGTGCCCACCCCATTAGCTGCCGTACATTTGTCGTACACAATGACAATACAGGGCGAGGCAAGACGCCAAGGAATTGCAGAGAAGGACTTGGGGTGAACATGAATTATACAGACAGTAATCGGAATGGATGCTGAAAAATACAACCTCAACAACAAGTTCATTGGTATATATAGAGCTGTCGCAAGTGCTATCAATAAATTCATTGTATACAAGTGGAATGTAGTAGAGTTGGGGATAAACAAAGATGTCACCACTGGCGGGCGAGTATGATCTCAATGTTCTTGGGTGTGGTGGGTAGGTGTTTGTCTGAAATGAATACGCAGATATTATCTTTTTATCTGGTCAGTGCACCAGATTTCTAATTGACTTTTAAATGAGACACCTCCCATTACTTAAATCTTTGCAATGTCATTTATTAGACTTCTTCAGTTGCCCCGGTGGCACAATCGGTTAGCGCGCCGTACTTATAAGCAGTACTTTACCGCTAAGAGATGCGGAGGTTGTGAGTTCGAGCCTCACCCGGGGCACTTATTTTAAGGTAAGAATGATAGCTCTAATGCCACAAAGGTTTTCATGGGAAGATAACTCAAATGTCATATGTAGGGTCAGATGTGTATTCACAGCTTGTCTAACCTGATATGCAGCCTATGATTGAAAACTTTTGGCAATCCAACTAGAATATGGGAAACACATTTTTGCAGAATGCAGTAATTTGCCGTATCTGAGTATTGCTTCAAGTGAAAGATGTACAAAATCACCAACATCATGTATTGAATGATGCTATTATCACAAAAAAATCGTAATCTCCATTAAAAAATGTGACATCAGCATCATCATCATCATCATCATCATCATCATCATCATCATCATCATCATCATCATTACAACATTACCAGCATATTGTGGTTGCTGTCATAATGGAATTCATCAATGAATCCTACCTTTAACTTCATGTTAAAAAATAATGTCATTTTCTTATGGTAATGGATGAGAGTGTTGTTTGTGATTGTATATTGCCTTGTTGTTTTTAAAAATCCATGCAATTGTTAAATGGTCTGGGAGGTATTATTATCTAGTCAATAAGCTGCACCAATGCTGTGCAATCAGCTACCACTGTACTTAATTCAGCCACTGTCCCTTTACATTTTCAACAGGAATACCAAGACCCATGTTTTCCAGTGATTCGTCATTATATTTTCTTGTATGTAGAATGCGAGCCCCGTTGAATGGTTTGTTGCTTGACAGGGCAACATATTACCTGACTCTCATTATAATTTATATATAATCTTATGTTTCGACCGTCATAAACATTGCAGATACATCCCTCTTAGCTGGTAAGGTTATCTTTTATGTTAAGCATTTATGATTGACTGAAAAATTCCTTCTAGTCCTGCAATTATTTCATGTGCATAACGTATCCAGGATGTTGTTTTTCAGACTGGTAAAGCATTTGCCATATTCAACAAGGCCTTGAATATAGACCCTTGAATGCTTGGTTGTATCTCTAAGGCTATATTTTCCAATCCAACTGGCATATGTGAAATCATTATCAAGACCAAAACAACAATGAGGACTACGCTAGCATGCTCTGTGGCAGGAAACGGTTATGATTGTAGCTGTATGTAATCAAATTTCTTGTTATTCAGATGTAATTGTAACCACAACCAATTAAGGTGAGTATATACCGTCACTATATATAGAAGTTAACATTGAAAACTTCTGTTGAATGATATATGCTACATATATCTTCAATTCCACTATAGAATTTGAGAATACAAATCCTACATTTGCTTCCTATTTGTTTATTAGTTTATTATTAGCAATATTATGTTTGAAGCTTATAAGGTATGGCTGCTGTAGAGATAGAACAGCCAATCAATGTCAGTAGCAATGTGCCCACCCCATTAGCTGCCGTACATTTGTCGTACACAATGACAATACAGGGCGAGGCAAGACGCCAAGGAATTGCAGAGAAGGACTTGGGGTGACATGAATTATACAGACAGTAATCGGAATGGATGCTGACAAATACAACCTCAACAAGTTCATTGGTATATATAGAGCTGTCGCAAGTGCTATCAATAAATTCATTGTATACAAGTGGAATGTAGTAGAGTTGGGGATAAACAAAGATGTCACCACTGGCGGGCGAGTATGATCTCAATGTTCTTGGGTGTGGTGGGTAGGTGTTTGTTTGTCTGAACTGAATACGCAGATATTATCTTTTTATCTGGTCAGTGCACCAGATTTCTAATTGACTTTTAAATGAGACACCTCCCATTACTTAAATCTTTGCAATGTCATTTATTAGACTTCTTCAGTTGCCCCGGTGGCACAATCGGTTAGCGCGCCGTACTTATAAGCAGTACTTTACCGCTAAGAGATGCGGAGGTTGTGAGTTCGAGCCTCACCCGGGGCACTTATTTTAAGGTAAGAATGATAGCTCTAATGCCACAAAGGTTTTCATGGGAAGATAACTCAAATGTCATATGTAGGGTCAGATGTGTATTCACAGCTTGTCTAACCTGATATGCAGCCTATGATTGAAAACTTTTGGCAATCCAACTAGAATATGGGAAACACATTTTTGCAGAATGCAGTAATTTGCCGTATCTGAGTATTGCTTCAAGTGAAAGATGTACAAAATCACCAACATCATGTATTGAATGATGCTATTATCACAAAAAAATCGTAATCTCCATTAAAAATGTGACATCATCATCATCATCATCATCATCATCATCATCATCATCATCATCATCATCTTCAACATTACCAGCAATATTGTGGTTGCTGTCATAATGGAATTCATCAATGAATCACTTCCTTTAACTTCATGTTAAAAAATAATGTCATTTTCTTATGGTAATGGATGAGAGTGCTGTTTGTGATTGTATATTGCCTTGTTGTTTTTAAAAATCCATGCAATTGTTAAATGGTCTGGGAGGTATTATTATCTAGTCAATAAGCTGCACCAATGCTGTGCAATCAGCTACCACTGTACTTAATTCAGCCACTGTCCCTTTACATTTTCAACAGGAATACCAAGACCCATGTTTTCCAGTGATTCGTCATTATATTTTCTTGTATGTAGAATGCGAGCCCCGTTGAATGGTTTGTTGCTTGACAGGGCAACATATTACCTGACTCTCATTATAATTTATATATAATCTTATGTTTCGACCGTCATAAACATTGCAGATACATCCCTCTTAGCTGGTAAGGTTATCTTTTATGTTAAGCATTTATGATTGACTGAAAAATTCCTTCTAGTCCTGCAATTATTTCATGTGCATAACGTATCCAGGATGTTGTTTTTCAGACTGGTAAAGCATTTGCCATATTCAACAAGGCCTTGAATATAGACCCTTGAATGCTTGGTTGTATCTCTAAGGCTATATTTTCCAATCCAACTGGCATATGTGAAATCATTATCAAGACCAAAACAACAATGAGGACTACGCTAGCATGCTCTGTGGCAGGAAACGGTTATGATTGTAGCTGTATGTAATCAAATTTCTTGTTATTCAGATGTAATTGTAACCACAACCAATTAAGGTGAGTATACCGTCACTATATATAGAAGTTAACATTGAAAACTTCTGTTGAATGATATATGCTACATATATCTTCAATTCCACAATAGAATTTGAGAATACAAATCCTACATTTGCTTCCTATTTGTTTATTAGTTTATTATTAGCAATATATTATGTTTGAAGCTTATAAGGTATGGCTGCTGTAGAGATAGAACAGCCAATCAATGTCAGTAGCAATGTGCCCACCCCATTAGCTGCCGTACATTTGTCGTACACAATGACAATACAGGGCGAGGCAAGACGCCAAGGAATTGCAGAGAAGGACTTTGGGGTGACATGAATTATATGGACAGTAATCGGAATGGATGCTGACAAATACAACCTCAACAAGTTCATTGGTATATATAGAGCTGTCGCAAGTGCTATCAATAAATTCATTGTATACAAGTGGAATGTAGTAGAGTTGGGGATAAACAAAGATGTCACCACTGGCGGGCGAGTATGATCTCAATGTTCTTGGGTGTGGTGGGTAGGTGTTTGTCTGAAATGAATACGCAGATATTATCTTTTTATCTGGTCAGTGCACCAGATTTCTAATTGACTTTTAAATGAGACACCTCCCATTACTTAAATCTTTGCAATGTCATTTATTAGACTTCTTCAGTTGCCCGGTGTGGCACAATCGGTTAGCGCGCCGTACTTATAAGCAGTACTTTACCGCTAAGAGATGCGGAGGTTGTGAGTTCGAGCCTCACCCGGGGCACTTATTTTAAGGTAAGAATGATAGCTCTAATGCCACAAAGGTTTTCATGGGAAGATAACTCAAATGTCATATGTAGGGTCAGATGTGTATTCACAGCTTGTCTAACCTGATATGCAGCCTATGATTGAAAACTTTTGGCAATCCAACTAGAATATGGGAAACACATTTTTGCAGAATGCAGTAATTTGCCGTATCTGAGTATTGCTTCAAGTGAAAGATGTACAAAATCACCAACATCATGTATTGAATGATGCTATTATCACAAAAAAATCGTAATCTCCATTAAAAAATATGACAGCAGCATTATCATCATCATCATCATCATCATCATCATCATCATCATCATCATCATCATCATCATCATCATCTTCAACATTACCAGCAATATTGTGGTTGCTGTCATAATGGAATTCATCAATGAATCCCTACCTTTAACTTCATGTTAAAAAATAATGTCATTTTCTTATGGTAATGGATGAGAGTGTTGTTTGTGATTGTATATTGCCTTGTTGTTTTTAAAAATCCATGCAATTGTTAAATGGTCTGGGAGGTATTATTATCTAGTCAATAAGCTGCACCAATGCTGTGCAATCAGCTACCACTGTACTTAATTCAGCCACTGTCCCTTTACATTTTCAACAGGAATACCAAGACCCATGTTTTCCAGTGATTCGTCATTATATTTTCTTGTATGTAGAATGCGAGCCCCGTTGAATGGTTTGTTGCTTGACAGGGCAACATATTACCTGACTCTCATTATAATTTATATATAATCTTATGTTTCGACCGTCATAAACATTGCAGATACATCCCTCTTAGCTGGTAAGGTTATCTTTTATGTTAAGCATTTATGATTGACTGAAAAATTCCTTCTAGTCCTGCAATTATTTCATGTGCATAACGTATCCAGGATGTTGTTTTTCAGACTGGTAAAGCATTGCCATATTCAACAAGGCCTTGAATATAGACCCTTGAATGCTTGGTTGTATCTCTAAGGCTATATTTTCCAATCCAACTGGCATATGTGAAATCATTATCAAGACCAAAACAACAATGAGGACTACGCTAGCATGCTCTGTGGCAGGAAACGGTTATGATTGTAGCTGTATGTAATCAAATTTCTTGTTATTCAGATGTAATTGTAACCACAACCAATTAAGGTGAGTATACCGTCACTATATATAGAAGTTAACATTGAAAACTTCTGTTGAATGATATATGCTACATATATCTTCAATTCCACAATAGAATTTGAGAATACAAATCCTACATTTGCTTCCTATTTGTTTATTAGTTTATTATTAGCAATATTATGTTTGAAGCTTATAAGGTATGGCTGCTGTAGAGATAGCACAGCCAATCAATGTCAGTAGCAATGTGCCCACCCCATTAGCTGCCGTACATTTGTCGTACACAATGACAATACAGGGCGAGGCAAGACGCCAAGGAATTGCAGAGAAGGACTTGGGGTGACATGAATTATACAGACAGTAATCGGAATGGATGCTGAAAAATACAACCTCAACAAGTTCATTGGTATATATAGAGCTGTCGCAAGTGCTATCAATAAATTCATTGTATACAAGTGGAATGTAGTAGAGTTGGGGATAAACAAAGATGTCACCACTGGCGGGCGAGTATGATCTCAATGTTCTTGGGTGTGGTGGGTAGGTGTTTGTCTGAACTGAATACGCAGATATTATCTTTTTATCTGGTCAGTGCACCAGATTTCTAATTGACTTTTAAATGAGACACCTCCCATTACTTAAATCTTTGCAATGTCATTTATTAGACTTCTTCAGTTGCCCCGGTGGCACAATCGGTTAGCGCGCCGTACTTATAAGCAGTACTTTACCGCTAAGAGATGCGGAGGTTGTGAGTTCGAGCCTCACCCGGGGCACTTATTTTAAGGTAAGAATGATAGCTCTAATGCCACAAAGGTTTTCATGGGAAGATAACTCAAATGTCATATGTAGGGTCAGATGTGTATTCACAGCTTGTCTAACCTGATATGCAGCCTATGATTGAAAACTTTTGGCAATCCAACTAGAATATGGGAAACACATTTTTGCAGAATGCAGTAATTTGCCGTATCTGAGTATTGCTTCAAGTGAAAGATGTACAAAATCACCAACATCATGTATTGAATGATGCTATTATCACAAAAAAATCGTAATCTCCATTAAAAATGTGATCATCATCATCATCATCATCATCATCATCATCATCATCATCATCATCATCATCATCATCATCTTCAACATTACCAGCAATATTGTGGTTGCTGTCATAATGGAATTCATCAATGAATCCCTACCTTTAACTTCATGTTAAAAAATAATGTCATTTTCTTATGGTAATGGATGAGAGTGTTGTTTGTGATTGTATATTGCCTTGTTGTTTTTAAAAATCCATGCAATTGTTAAATGGTCTGGGAGGTATTATTATCTAGTCAATAAGCTGCACCAATGCTGTGCAATCAGCTACCACTGTACTTAATTCAGCCACTGTCCCTTTACATTTTCAACAGGAATACCAAGACCCATGTTTTCCAGTGATTCGTCATTATTTTCTTGTATGTAGAATGCGAGCCCCGTTGAATGGTTTGTTGCTTGACAGGGCAACATATTACCTGACTCTCATTATAATTTATATATAATCTTATGTTTCGACCGTCATAAACATTGCAGATACATCCCTCTTAGCTGGTAAGGTTATCTTTTATGTTAAGCATTTATGATTGACTGAAAAATTCCTTCTAGTCCTGCAATTATTTCATGTGCATAACGTATCCAGGATGTTGTTTTTCAGACTGGTAAAGCATTTGCCATATTCAACAAGGCCTTGAATATAGACCCTTGAATGCTTGGTTGTATCTCTAAGGCTATATTTTCCAATCCAACTGGCATATGTGAAATCATTATCAAGACCAAAACAACAATGAGGACTACGCTAGCTGCTCTGTGGCAGGAAACGGTTATGATTGTAGCTGTATGTAATCAAATTTCTTGTTATTCAGATGTAATTGTAACCACAACCAATTAAGGTGAGTATACCGTCACTATATATAGAAGTTAACATTGAAAACTTCTGTTGAATGATATATGCTACATATATCTTCAATTCCACTATAGAATTTGAGAATACAAATCCTACATTTGCTTCCTATTTGTTTATTAGTTTATTATTAGCAATATTATGTTTGAAGCTTATAAGGTATGGCTGCTGTAGAGATAGCACAGCCAATCAATGTCAGTAGCAATGTGCCCACCCCATTAGCTGCCGTACATTTGTCGTACACAATGACAATACAGGGCGAGGCAAGACGCCAAGGAATTGCAGAGAAGGACTTGGGGTGACATGAATTATACAGACAGTAATCGGAATGGATGCTGACAAATACAACCTCAACAAGTTCATTGGTATATATAGAGCTGTCGCAAGTGCTATCAATAAATTCATTGTGTATACAAGTGGAATGTAGTAGAGTTGGGGATAAACAAAGATGTCACCACTGGCGGGCGAGTATGATCTCAATGTTCTTGGGTGTGGTGGGTAGGTGTTTGTCTGAACTGAATACGCAGATATTATCTTTTTATCTGGTCAGTGCACCAGATTTCTAATTGACTTTTAAATGAGACACCTCCCATTACTTAAATCTTTGCAATGTCATTTATTAGACTTCTTCAGTTGCCCCGGTGGCACAATCGGTTAGCGCGCCGTACTTATAAGCAGTACTTTACCGCTAAGAGATGCGGAGGTTGTGAGTTCGAGCCTCACCCGGGGCACTTATTTTAAGGTAAGAATGATAGCTCTAATGCCACAAAGGTTTTCATGGGAAGATAACTCAAATGTCATATGTAGGGTCAGATGTGTATTCACAGCTTGTCTAACCTGATATGCAGCCTATGATTGAAAACTTTTGGCAATCCAACTAGAATATGGGAAACACATTTTTGCAGAATGCAGTAATTTGCCGTATCTGAGTATTGCTTCAAGTGAAAGATGTACAAAATCACCAACATCATGTATTGAATGATGCTATTATCACAAAAAAATCGTAATCTCCCATGACATGCATTATCATCATCATCATCATCATCATCATCATCATCATCATCATCATCATCTTCAACATTACCAGCAATATTGTGGTTGCTGTCATAATGGAATTCATCAATGAATCCTACCTTTAACTTCATGTTAAAAAATAATGTCATTTTCTTATGGTAATGGATGAGAGTGTGTTGTTTGTGATTGTATATTGCCTTGTTGTTTTTAAAAATCCATGCAATTGTTAAATGGTCTGGGAGGTATTATTATCTAGTCAATAAGCTGCACCAATGCTGTGCAATCAGCTACCACTGTACTTAATTCAGCCACTGTCCCTTTACATTTTCAACAGGAATACCAAGACCCATGTTTTCCAGTGATTCGTCATTATATTTTCTTGTATGTAGAATGCGAGCCCCGTTGAATGGTTTGTTGCTTGACAGGGCAACATATTACCTGACTCTCATTATAATTTATATATAATCTTATGTTTCGACCGTCATAAACATTGCAGATACATCCCTCTTAGCTGGTAAGGTTATCTTTTATGTTAAGCATTTATGATTGACTGAAAAATTCCTTCTAGTCCTGCAATTATTTCATGTGCATAACGTATCCAGGATGTTGTTTTTTCAGACTGGTAAAGCATTTGCCATATTCAACAAGGCCTTGAATATAGACCCTTGAATGCTTGGTTGTATCTCTAAGGCTATATTTTCCAATCCAACTGGCATATGTGAAATCATTATCAAGACCAAAACAACAATGAGGACTACGCTAGCATGCTCTGTGGCAGGAAACGGTTATGATTGTAGCTGTATGTAATCAAATTTCTTGTTATTCAGATGTAATTGTAACCACAACCAATTAAGGTGAGTATACCGTCACTATATATAGAAGTTAACATTGAAAACTTCTGTTGAATGATATAATGCTACATATATCTTCAATTCCACAATAGAATTTGAGAATACAAATCCTACATTTGCTTCCTATTTGTTTATTAGTTTATTATTAGCAATATTATGTTTGAAGCTTATAAGGTATGGCTGCTGTAGAGATAGAACAGCCAATCAATGTCAGTAGCAATGTGCCCACCCCATTAGCTGCCGTACATTTGTCGTACACAATGACAATACAGGGCGAGGCAAGACGCCAAGGAATTGCAGAGAAGGACTTGGGGTGACATGAATTATACAGACAGTAATCGGAATGGATGCTGACAAATACAACCTCAACAAGTTCATTGGTATATATAGAGCTGTCGCAAGTGCTATCAATAAATTCATTGTATACAAGTGGAATGTAGTAGAGTTGGGGATAAACAAAGATGTCACCACTGGCGGGCGAGTATGATCTCAATGTTCTTGGGTGTGGTGGGTAGGTGTTTGTCTGAAATGAATACGCAGATATTATCTTTTTATCTGGTCAGTGCACCAGATTTCTAATTGACTTTTAAATGAGACACCTCCCATTACTTAAATCTTTGCAATGTCATTTATTAGACTTCTTCAGTTGCCCCGGTGGCACAATCGGTTAGCGCGCCGTACTTATAAGCAGTACTTTACCGCTAAGAGATGCGGAGGTTGTGAGTTCGAGCCTCACCCGGGGCACTTATTTTAAGGTAAGAATGATAGCTCTAATGCCACAAAGGTTTTCATGGGAAGATAACTCAAATGTCATATGTAGGGTCAGATGTGTATTCACAGCTTGTCTAACCTGATATGCAGCCTATGATTGAAAACTTTTGGCAATCCAACTAGAATATGGGAAACACATTTTTGCAGAATGCAGTAATTTGCCGTATCTGAGTATTGCTTCAAGTGAAAGATGTACAAAATCACCAACATCATGTATTGAATGATGCTATTATCACAAAAAAATCGTAATCTCCATTAAAAATGACAGCATTATCATTATCATCATCATCATCATCATCATCATCATCATCATCATCATCATCATCATCATCATCATCTTCAACATTACCAGCAATATTGTGGTTGCTGTCATAATGGAATTCATCAATGAATCCCTACCTTTAACTTCATGTTAAAAAATAATGTCATTTTCTTATGGTAATGGATGAGAGTGTTGTTTGTGATTGTATATTGCCTTGTTGTTTTTAAAAATCCATGCAATTGTTAAATGGTCTGGGAGGTATTATTATCTAGTCAATAAGCTGCACCAATGCTGTGCAATCAGCTACCACTGTACTTAATTCAGCCACTGTCCCTTTACATTTTCAACAGGAATACCAAGACCCATGTTTTCCAGTGATTCGTCATTATATTTTCTTGTATGTAGAATGCGAGCCCCGTTGAATGGTTTGTTGCTTGACAGGGCAACATATTACCTGACTCTCATTATAATTTATATATAATCTTATGTTTCGACCGTCATAAACATTGCAGATACATCCCTCTTAGCTGGTAAGGTTATCTTTTATGTTAAGCATTTATGATTGACTGAAAAATTCCTTCTAGTCCTGCAATTATTTCATGTGCATAACGTATCCAGGATGTTGTTTTTCAGACTGGTAAAGCATTTGCCATATTCAACAAGGCCTTGAATATAGACCCTTGAATGCTTGGTTGTATCTCTAAGGCTATATTTTCCAATCCAACTGGCATATGTGAAATCATTATCAAGACCAAAACAACAATGAGGACTACGCTAGCATGCTCTGTGGCAGGAAACGGTTATGATTGTAGCTGTATGTAATCAAATTTCTTGTTATTCAGATGTAATTGTAACCACAACCAATTAAGGTGAGTATACCGTCACTATATATAGAAGTTAACATTGAAAACTTCTGTTGAATGATATATGCTACATATATCTTCAATTCCACAATAGAATTTGAGAATACAAATCCTACATTTGCTTCCTATTTGTTTATTAGTTTATTATTAGCAATATTATGTTTGAAGCTTATAAGGTATGGCTGCTGTAGAGATAGCACAGCCAATCAATGTCAGTAGCAATGTGCCCACCCCATTAGCTGCCGTACATTTGTCGTACACAATGACAATACAGGGCGAGGCAAGACGCCAAGGAATTGCAGAGAAGGACTTGGGGTGACATGTATTATATGGACAGTAATCGGAATGGATGCTGACAAATACAACCTCAACAAGTTCATTGGTATATATAGAGCTGTCGCAAGTGCTATCAATAAATTCATTGTATACAAGTGGAATGTAGTAGAGTTGGGGATAAACAAAGATGTCACCACTGGCGGGCGAGTATGATCTCAATGTTCTTGGGTGTGGTGGGTAGGTGTTTGTCTGAACTGAATACGCAGATATTATCTTTTTATCTGGTCAGTGCACCAGATTTCTAATTGACTTTTAAATGAGACACCTCCCATTACTTAAATCTTTGCAATGTCATTTATTAGACTTCTTCAGTTGCCCCGGTGGCACAATCGGTTAGCGCGCCGTACTTATAAGCAGTACTTACCGCTAAGAGATGCGGAGGTTGTGAGTTCGAGCCTCACCCGGGGCACTTATTTTAAGGTAAGAATGATAGCTCTAATGCCACAAAGGTTTTCATGGGAAGATAACTCAAATGTCATATGTAGGGTCAGATGTGTATTCACAGCTTGTCTAACCTGATATGCAGCCTATGATTGAAAACTTTTGGCAATCCAACTAGAATATGGGAAACACATTTTTGCAGAATGCAGTAATTTGCCGTATCTGAGTATTGCTTCAAGTGAAAGATGTACAAAATCACCAACATCATGTATTGAATGATGCTATTATCACAAAAAAAAAATCGTAATCTCCATTAATAAATGATGACAGCATCATTATCATCATCATCATCATCATCATCATCATCATCATCATCATCATTCACATTACCAGCAATATTGTGGTTGCTGTCATAATGGAATTCATCAATGAATCCCTACCTTTAACTTCATGTTAAAAAATAATGTCATTTTCTTATGGTAATGGATGAGAGTGTGTTTGTGATTGTATATTGCCTTGTTGTTTTTAAAAATCCATGCAATTGTTAAATGGTCTGGGAGGTATTATTATCTAGTCAATAAGCTGCACCAATGCTGTGCAATCAGCTACCACTGTACTTAATTCAGCCACTGTCCCTTTACATTTTCAACAGGAATACCAAGACCCATGTTTTCCAGTGATTCGTCATTATATTTTCTTGTATGTAGAATGCGAGCCCCGTTGAATGGTTTGTTGCTTGACAGGGCAACATATTACCTGACTCTCATTATAATTTATATATAATCTTATGTTTCGACCGTCATAAACATTGCAGATACATCCCTCTTAGCTGGTAAGGTTATCTTTTATGTTAAGCATTTATGATTGACTGAAAAATTCCTTCTAGTCCTGCAATTATTTCATGTGCATAACGTATCCAGGATGTTGTTTTTCAGACTGGTAAAGCATTTGCCATATTCAACAAGGCCTTGAATATAGACCCTTGAATGCTTGGTTGTATCTCTAAGGTTATATTTTCCAATCCAACTGGCATATGTGAAATCATTATCAAGACCAAAACAACAATGAGGACTACGCTAGCATGCTCTGTGGCAGGAAACGGTTATGATTGTAGCTGTATGTAATCAAATTTCTTGTTATTCAGATGTAATTGTAACCACAACCAATTAAGGTGAGTATACCGTCACTATATATAGAAGTTAACATTGAAAACTTCTGTTGAATGATATATGCTACATATATCTTCAATTCCACAATAGAATTTGAGAATACAAATCCTACATTTGCTTCCTATTTGTTTATTAGTTTATTATTAGCAATATTATGTTTGAAGCTTATAAGGTATGGCTGCTGTAGAGATAGAACAGCCAATCAATGTCAGTAGCAATGTGCCCACCCCATTAGCTGCCGTACATTTGTCGTACACAATGACAATACAGGGCGAGGCAAGACGCCAAGGAATTGCAGAGAAGGACTTGGGGTGACATGAATTATACATGACAGTAATCGGAATGGATGCTGACAAATACAACCTCAACAAGTTCATTGGTATATATAGAGCTGTCGCAAGTGCTATCAATAAATTCATTGTATACAAGTGGAATGTAGTAGAGTTGGGGATAAACAAAGATGTCACCACTGGCGGGCGAGTATGATCTCAATGTTCTTGGGTGTGGTGGGTAGGTGTTTGTCTGAACTGAATACGCAGATATTATCTTTTTATCTGGTCAGTGCACCAGATTTCTAATTGACTTTTAAATGAGACACCTCCCATTACTTAAATCTTTGCAATGTCATTTATTAGACTTCTTCAGTTGCCCCGGTGGCACAATCGGTTAGCGCGCCGTACTTATAAGCAGTACTTTACCGCTAAGAGATGCGGAGGTTGTGAGTTCGAGCCTCACCCGGGGCACTTATTTTAAGGTAAGAATGATAGCTCTAATGCCACAAAGGTTTTCATGGGAAGATAACTCAAATGTCATATGTAGGGTCAGATGTATTCACAGCTTGTCTAACCTGATATGCAGCCTATGATTGAAAACTTTTGGCAATCCAACTAGAATATGGGAAACACATTTTTGCAGAATGCAGTAATTTGCCGTATCTGAGTATTGCTTCAAGTGAAAGATGTACAAAATCACCAACATCATGTATTGAATGATGCTATTATCACAAAAAAATCGTAATCTCCATTAAAAATATGACACAGCATCATATCATCATCATCATCATCATCATCATCATCATCATCATCATCATCATCATCATCTTCAACATTACCAGCAATATTGTGGTTGCTGTCATAATGGAATTCATCAATGAATCCTACCTTTAACTTCATGTTAAAAAATAATGTCATTTTCTTATGGTAATGGATGAGAGTGTGTGTTTGTGATTGTATATTGCCTTGTTGTTTTTAAAAATCCATGCAATTGTTAAATGGTCTGGGAGGTATTATTATCTAGTCAATAAGCTGCACCAATGCTGTGCAATCAGCTACCACTGTACTTAATTCAGCCACTGTCCCTTTACATTTTCAACAGGAATACCAAGACCCATGTTTTCCAGTGATTCGTCATTATATTTTCTTGTATGTAGAATGCGAGCCCCGTTGAATGGTTTGTTGCTTGACAGGGCAACATATTACCTGACTCTCATTATAATTTATATATAATCTTATGTTTCGACCGTCATAAACATTGCAGATACATCCCTCTTAGCTGGTAAGGTTATCTTTTATGTTAAGCATTTATGATTGACTGAAAAATTCCTTCTAGTCCTGCAATTATTTCATGTGCATAACGTATCCAGGATGTTGTTTTTCAGACTGGTAAAGCATTTGCCATATTCAACAAGGCCTTGAATATAGACCCTTGAATGCTTGGTTGTATCTCTAAGGCTATATTTTCCAATCCAACTGGCATATGTGAAATCATTATCAAGACCAAAACAACAATGAGGACTACGCTAGCATGCTCTGTGGCAGGAAACGGTTATGATTGTAGCTGTATGTAATCAAATTTCTTGTTATTCAGATGTAATTGTAACCACAACCAATTAAGGTGAGTATACCGTCACTATATATAGAAGTTAACATTGAAAACTTCTGTTGAATGATATATGCTACATATATCTTCAATTCCACAATAGAATTTGAGAATACAAATCCTACATTTGCTTCCTATTTGTTTATTAGTTTATTATTAGCAATATTATGTTTGAAGCTTATAAGGTATGGCTGCTGTAGAGATAGAACAGCCAATCAATGTCAGTAGCAATGTGCCCACCCCATTAGCTGCCGTACATTTGTCGTACACAATGACAATACAGGGCGAGGCAAGACGCCAAGGAATTGCAGAGAAGGACTGGGGGGTGACATGAATTATACAGACAGTAATCGGAATGGATGCTGACAAATACAACCTCAACAAGTTCATTGGTATATATAGAGCTGTCGCAAGTGCTATCAATAAATTCATTGTATACAAGTGGAATGTAGTAGAGTTGGGGATAAACAAAGATGTCACCACTGGCGGGCGAGTATGATCTCAATGTTCTTGGGTGTGGTGGGTAGGTGTTTGTCTGAACTGAATACGCAGATATTATCTTTTTATCTGGTCAGTGCACCAGATTTCTAATTGACTTTTAAATGAGACACCTCCCATTACTTAAATCTTTGCAATGTCATTTATTAGACTTCTTCAGTTGCCCCGGTGGCACAATCGGTTAGCGCGCCGTACTTATAAGCAGTACTTTACCGCTAAGAGATGCGGAGGTTGTGAGTTCGAGCCTCACCCGGGGCACTTATTTTAAGGTAAGAATGATAGCTCTAATGCCACAAAGGTTTTCATGGGAAGATAACTCAAATGTCATATGTAGGGTCAGATGTGTATTCACAGCTTGTCTAACCTGATATGCAGCCTATGATTGAAAACTTTTGGCAATCCAACTAGAATATGGGAAACACATTTTTGCAGAATGCAGTAATTTGCCGTATCTGAGTATTGCTTCAAGTGAAAGATGTACAAAATCACCAACATCATGTATTGAATGATGCTATTATCACAAAAAAATCGTAATCTCCATTAAAAAACAGCAGCATGACATCATCATCATCATCATCATCATCATCATCATCATCATCATCTTCAACATTACCAGCAATATTGTGGTTGCTGTCATAATGGAATTCATCAATGAATCACTTCCTTTAACTTCATGTTAAAAAATAATGTCATTTTCTTATGGTAATGGATGAGAGTGCTGTTTGTGATTGTATATTGCCTTGTTGTTTTTAAAAATCCATGCAATTGTTAAATGGTCTGGGAGGTATTATTATCTAGTCAATAAGCTGCACCAATGCTGTGCAATCAGCTACCACTGTACTTAATTCAGCCACTGTCCCTTTACATTTTCAACAGGAATACCAAGACCCATGTTTTCCAGTGATTCGTCATTATATTTTCTTGTATGTAGAATGCGAGCCCCGTTGAATGGTTTGTTGCTTGACAGGGCAACATATTACCTGACTCTCATTATAATTTATATATAATCTTATGTTTCGACCGTCATAAACATTGCAGATACATCCCTCTTAGCTGGTAAGGTTATCTTTTATGTTAAGCATTTATGATTGACTGAAAAATTCCTTCTAGTCCTGCAATTATTTCATGTGCATAACGTATCCAGGATGTTGTTTTTCAGACTGGTAAAGCATTTGCCATATTCAACAAGGCCTTGAATATAGACCCTTGAATGCTTGGTTGTATCTCTAAGGCTATATTTTCCAATCCAACTGGCATATGTGAAATCATTATCAAGACCAAAACAACAATGAGGACTACGCTAGCATGCTCTGTGGCAGGAAACGGTTATGATTGTAGCTGTATGTAATCAAATTTCTTGTTATTCAGATGTAATTGTAACCACAACCAATTAAGGTGAGTATACCGTCACTATATATAGAAGTTAACATTGAAAACTTCTGTTGAATGATATATGCTACATATATCTTCAATTCCACAATAGAATTTGAGAATACAAATCCTACATTTGCTTCCTATTTGTTTATTAGTTTATTATTAGCAATATTATGTTTGAAGCTTATAAGGTATGGCTGCTGTAGAGATAGAACAGCCAATCAATGTCAGTAGCAATGTGCCCACCCCATTAGCTGCCGTACATTTGTCGTACACAATGACAATACAGGGCGAGGCAAGACGCCAAGGAATTGCAGAGAAGGACTTGGGGTGACATGAATTATACAGACAGTAATCGGAATGGATGCTGACAAATACAACCTCAACAAGTTCATTGGTATATATAGAGCTGTCGCAAGTGCTATCAATAAATTCATTGTATACAAGTGGAATGTAGTAGAGTTGGGGATAAACAAAGATGTCACCACTGGCGGGCGAGTATGATCTCAATGTTCTTGGGTGTGGTGGGTAGGGTGTTTGTCTGAAATGAATACGCAGATATTATCTTTTTATCTGGTCAGTGCACCAGATTTCTAATTGACTTTTAAATGAGACACCTCCCATTACTTAAATCTTTGCAATGTCATTTATTAGACTTCTCAGTTGCCCCGGTGGCACAATCGGTTAGCGCGCCGTACTTATAAGCAGTACTTTACCGCTAAGAGATGCGGAGGTTGTGAGTTCGAGCCTCACCCGGGGCACTTATTTTAAGGTAAGAATGATAGCTCTAATGCCACAAAGGTTTTCATGGGAAGATAACTCAAATGTCATATGTAGGGTCAGATGTGTATTCACAGCTTGTCTAACCTGAGATGCAGCCTATGATTGAAAACTTTTGGCAATCCAACTAGAATATGGGAAACACATTTTTGCAGAATGCAGTAATTTGCCGTATCTGAGTATTGCTTCAAGTGAAAGATGTACAAAATCACCAACATCATGTATTGAATGATGCTATTATCACAAAAAATCGTAATCTCCATTAAAAAATGTGATCATCATCATCATCATCATCATCATCATCATCATCATCATCATCATCATCATCATCATCATCTTCAAACATTACCAGCAATATTGTGGTTGCTGTCATCAATGAATCCCTACCTTTAACTTCATGTTAAAAATAATGTCATT
>JAXDRA010000893.1:0-15475 GCA_034190875.2 Urechis unicinctus
CTGAGTAGCAATGGTACACTTGCCGAAGGGATTCTCTTGATGAACCAGGTGGTCTTGGCAATTGGATTCATATTAAATATTTCGAAAGGATGATTTGTGATCAACAAGATCACATATTCACATTTACCATCCTACCTTTGACTGTCTGGTGATTGAAATGGTTAGAAGTCAATTGTTCTTGCCATCAAATTGGCTACACTGTTGAATTATACCCAAAATGACAACAGTATTGTGCAGAGTAGAATTGAATTATGATATAAACGCTGATGAATGGTCTTTTTCCTGTATTTTGACAGTAACGTGAAGATTGTAAGGATGAAAATGGTGTGAAATGAAAGTCGTTATACTTTACTGAGAAAAATGTGCTCCATCAGAATGAATACAAAAGGTTCCGCCGGGTTTCGAACCCGGACCATTCTGCGTGTAGGCAGCAGGTGATAACCACTACACAACGGAACCGTTGGGTTAGGTTTGACTCAAAGACAAACAGGTCATCGGGGTTACTCCCTTGTTGGTCTAACAGGAAAATCCACTTTTATCGGCAGATTGACAAGCATGCTTACCTAATCACTTTAAAAATACGTACTGAGAAGAATTTAAAGCAACCAACGGTGAGAGTATTGACTGAATTTAATTGATGTTTGGGATTTTTTAAACAATCTGCCGGTGAACACTTGATATTCGATTAATTTCTAACTTTTCGGCGGCGAAATTCCACTCGAATTGGAGGTGTGGGTGCCAACACGAGTCTCGGGGGGGAAGCGGTCATAAGCGACGATGATGGATTGTGCTAAGTGTGGTATATCATTCCGTTGGGACGGGGTGGCTGGGAGCATATCCGTGATGAGTAATACGGGGGTCTCACAGGGGGATGGCAATTTATACAAGGGAACTTTGCGTGCCGGGTGTGTAAAACTTCCCGACCTGGTTGCCGGTTTTCCTCTCCTTTCTCAGCCAACTGACTTACTTTGCACAATCTCGGGCGCATTGTTGGAAAGGGTGGTGGAGAGACCTCCCACATTTAAAGGACGATTAGGCATATATAAGAGTTATTGGGCCTTGCTGAGACTCTCACCATACATATGCGGGATTACTAATAAAATTGGACATATGGTACGTAGGGTGGTCAAGTAACAGGGGGGGGTGTGTTGCTGTGGTGTGTGGAACGGTGGAGGGTCTTATGATCTAGTGGAATTTTTCTACATTTGGCGCGACCCAGTCCTCAGAACCATCGACGGAGAGCAAGCTCCACTTGGTCAAAAGTGCTAGTTAGGGTGACATCCCATGAGTAAGAGTGGGTAGCAATAGGAACATAACTGTGTCAAGTTGGTCCTAGCCAGTTCAACACTTAGCCATGATGGCGTGTGGACTAGCATGGCTCATCATTGGTGTCCCCGGAATTGGTTTCCTTTACAGATCAAACCTTTGGTTTTTTGACATCCCAAAAGGCGTTTTTGTGTCCATTGGTTTCATATTTCAATGTAAATGAAATTGATTCGCAGCCGACGCCAAAGATGCCTTCATGTCGACTTGGAGACAAACTCCAGCAATTACCTCATCACAGCGTTCGGAATTGTTTTTCGATGACTTTTACAGTGTGAATTTTGATGTATCCTGTGTTTTCTGTCATTGGTTTGATTTTCATATAAATATAGATGCTCCTCAAGTCGACTTGGCGCAAACTCTAGAAATTGCTCATCATTGTTTTGAATTGATTCCTGGACTGGTCACATTGTTTTTTTGACTCCTCAAGTCTTTTGTGTCATCGTTGATTTCCTATAAATAAAATTGACATATCGCAACCGACGCCCCAGATGCTCTCATGTCGAAGTAGATTTATAGCCATAGTCCATATGGGTCTAGTGGTAGGATTCCTGCCCTTTCACTCAATGCGGCCCGGGTTCGATTCCCGGTGTTGGACTTTTATTTTTCTTACCAACCCTCGCAGATGATTGTTTTAGTGATTAGTCCTAACATGGGTGTGTGTGGGCAGTGTGTGGGCTGAGGTGAGTCAATGGTGACACGTTGCGAGTGGGTGTGGGGGGGGGATTCTTTTTGGGGATGAACAGGTGTCTTGGCAATTTTGGATTCATATTAATATTTCGAGATGATTGTGATCAACAAGACACATATTCACATTTACCAATTCCTACCTTTGACTGACACGGTGATGTTAAATGGTATAGGTCAACAGTGTTCTTTCCATCAATTTGGCTTCACTGTTGAAAAATACCCAAAATGAAAACAGTATTGTGGCACGAGTAGAATTGGATTATGATAAACGCTGATGAATGGTCACTTTTCCTTTATTTTGACAGTAACGTGGAAGATTGTAAATGATGAAACATGGCGAAATGAACGTTCCGTTATATCTTTTACTGAGAAAATGTGCATCCCATCAACTGTGATACAAACGTTTTCCGCCGGGTTTTCGAACCCAGGACCGTCATGGCGTGTTAGGCATATGTTATACCACTACACTAGCCAACCAACGGAACCGTTGGGTTAGGTTTTGACTGAAAAAGACAACATTTCCTGCGGGTACTCTCTTACTATACTTTCCCTTGTCTTTCTAACCGGACAATCCACTTTTATTCGGCAGAATTTGAACAAGGCATAGCTTTACCTACATCAATTAAAAATCCGTTACTGAAAAGAATTTAAAGCAACCAACGCCCACACGGTGATAGATATTGACTGAAATTTTAATTGATATGGGATCCTTTTCAACCAAATTGCCGGGCTGTGTGAACCTTTATAATCTATGAATTTCTAACTTTTTCGGGCGAAATTCCACTCCGAATTTTTATTTGTAGTTGCCAACAACGGTCCTCTTGTTTTGAAGCTGTCATAAATCGACTGTGCAGGATTTGCTGAGGGAAGGTTGGTAGGGAAAATTTTGTATCAATACCGGTATTGTCCCAACATCTGCCTGATAATACGTCCACAGGTTAGTCAATTTACCAAGATTATACCTTATACACTTTCAGGACTTAGTTGGCCCTTTGCCTACTCCTTTATCAGCATCATAACAAGTCCGTTTTCAAACCGACTTACGTTGCCGAAATTCTCGCCGCCAAATTGTAATGTTAATTAGAATCCCACATTTAAGGCGATTTATGAATATATCAGAGTTATTGCGCTTGCTGAGAAACATCATTCACCATACCTAAGCTTGATTCTAATCAAATTGGGACTATGTTACAATCAGTAAACATCGTGAACGTAAGGTCCTTATGTCGAATTTTCCTACATTTGGGGCGACGCCATCCTCAGAACCTCGACGGAGAGCAAGCTCCACTTGGTTCAAAAGTGCTAGTTAGACATCCCAATGATAAGAGTGGTATCAATATGGAAACTAACTGTGTCAATGTTCCTGTCAGTTCAACAATTAGCCGATGATGGCGTGTGTACTAAGCACTTGCTCATCATTGGTTCCTTACTTGTTTCCTTGACAATCACATTGGTTTTGGGGGACATCCCAAGTCGTTTGTGTCCATTGGGTTGATTTTCATGTAAATGAAATTGATATCGCAGCCGACGCCAAAGAGCTCCCTCAAGGTCGACTTGGAGACAAACTACCAGCAATTACTCATCCAGCGGTCGGAATTTGTTTTCGTGACGGTTTTACGTTGAAGTTTTGATGTTATCCATGTGTGTTCTAGTCAGTGGTTGATTTTCATTTATAAATAATAGATGCTCTACTCAGGTCGAATTGGAGGCCAACTATAGAAATTGCTCATCATTGTGTTTGGAATTGATGTTCCTGGACTGTCACATTGTTTTTTGACATCCTCAAGTCTTTGTTGTCATCGGGTTGATTTTTTCCTATAAATAAATGATGATATCGCAACCGACGCCCAAGATGCTCTCATGGCGAAGTAGGATTTTATAGCCAGTAGCTCCCATATGGTCTAGTGGTTAGGATTCCTGCCTTTTCACGCAAGGCGGCCCGGGTTCGATTCCCGGTGTGGGAGCTTTATTTTCTTACCAACCCTCGCAGATATTGTTTTATTAGTCCATAACATTATGGCATTGGCTGAGTAGCAATAGGTTACCACTTGCGAAGGATTCTTTTGATGAACCCAGGTGGCTGGGCAATTTGGATTCATATAAAATATTTCGAGATGATTGTGATCAACAAGATCACATATTCACATTAACCATTCCTACCTTTGACTGTCTGGTGATTGAAATGGTAATAAGTCAATTGTTCTTGCCATCAAATTGGCTACACTGTGGAATATACCCAAAATTGACAACAGTATTGTGGCAGATTAGAACTTGCATTATATAAACGCTGATGAATGGTCACTCTTTTCCCTGTATTTTGACAGTAACGTGAAGATTGGTAAGGATGAAAATGGTGAAATGAAAGTCGTTATACTTTACTGGAAAATGTGCAATCCATCAAATGAATACAAAGGTTCCGCCGGGTTTCGAACCCAGGACCTTTGCGTGTTAGGCAGATGTCCGATAACCACACTACACCACGGAACCGTTGGGTTAGGTTTGACCTAAAACAGACAAAACCGTTCATCGGGTCTCCCTTGTCTGCGTCTAACGCGGAAAATCCACTTTTATCGGCAGATTGACAGCATGCTTACCTAATCATTCAAAAATACGTTATCTGAGAAGAATTAAAACAACCAACGGTTGGGGGGTGAGAGTATTGATGAATTTAATTGATATTGGATCATTTTCAACCAATGCCGGTGAACACTTTATAACGATTATTTCTAACTTTTCGGCGAAATTCCACTCCGAATTTCTTATTTGTTTGCCAAACAACGGTCTCTTGTTTGAAGCTGTCCTAAGCGACTGTGCTGGATTTGCTAAGTTGTATCATACCGTTATTGTCATCATCTGCCTGATAATACGTCTCCCAGGGTTGAGTCCAATTTAAACAAGATTTATGCATTAAAACACATCCCGACTAAGTTGCCTTTTCCTCTCCTTGTAATTCAGCCAACTGACTTACTTTGCACAATCTCGGCTCCTATTTTGGAAATTAGCTCCCACATTTTTAAGGCGATTGGCAAATCTAGAGTTTTGGGCTTGCTGAGACTCATACACCATACATAATGCTGATTCCTGAATCAAATGTGGACTAGTTAAGTCAAGTAAACATCGTGGAACGTAAGGTCTTATGAATCGAATTTTCTACACATTTTGCGACGCCATCCTCAAGAAACCTCGACGGAGAGTCTGTGTGTAGCTCCACTTGGTTCAAACAGTGCTAGTTAGAGAAATAAAATGATAAGACGTGGTAGCAATATGGAACTAACTGTGTCAATGGTCCCATGCCAGTTCAAACAATTAGCCATGATGGCGTTGTTGTACTAGCAATTGCTCATCATGGTTTCCGGATTGTTTACGTGACAATCACATGGGTTTTGACATCCCCCAAAGTCGTTTGTGTCATTGGTTGATTTTCAGGAAAAATGAATTGATATATCGCAGCCGACGCCAAAGATGCTCTCAAGGTCGACTTGGAGACAAACTCCAGCAATTACTCATCATAGCGTTCGGAATTGTTTTCGTGCATCTGTACGTTGAATTTTTTTGATGTATCCATGTGTTTTTCTGTCATTGGTTGATTTTCATATAAATATCGTTTGTTTATTGTTTTTTATTCATCTCAAGTCGACTTGTGAGACAAACTCTAGACTTGCTCATCATTGTGTCCGGAAGTGTTTCCCCCTTGACAATCACATTTGTTTTTTTGACATCCTCAAGTCGTTGTGGTCATTGGTTTTAATTTTCATGTAAATGAATAGATATCGCAGCCGCACGCCAAAGATGCTCTCAGTCAAGTCCGAAATTTATAGCCGTAGACAACTATGGTCCATGCTCAGGATTACTGCCTTTCCACGCAGGCGTTGCCCGAATTCGATTTCTGTACTGGGCGCTTTGAATTTCTGATGTACCCTCGCAGATGGTGTTTTCTGTCATTGGTTGATTTTCATTATGGCATATGGGGATGAGTCTCAATGGTACGACTTGCGAAAGGCATTCTTCTGATGAACCAGGTTGATTTTCCCTATGGAATAAATTGATATTTCGAGATGATTGTGATCGCCCAGATCTATTCTCATTTACTGAGAGTACCTTATGACTGTCCCGTGATCCCATATGGTATAAGGTAAATTGGATTCCTGCCTATTCACGCAGGCGGCCCGGGTTCAGATTCCGTTGTGTGGCTTCAGTTTGGTTCAGAGTACCATCCCCTCCAGATAAATGGCTGATTATTAGTCCCATAACTGTAATGGTTGACAGAACGTGAAGATAGCAATGATGAAAATGCGAAAGGATTCTCTGATGACCCAGTTGGCTTGGCAATTGTGGATCCATATTAATGCATATTTCAAGATCCGCCGGGATTGTGATCACAGGACCTTCTTCATGTTGAGGCAGATTCACATAACCACTACACCTTTGAACTGTCTGGTTAGGATTGACTAAACAGACAAACAGTCCATCGGGTACTCCCTTGTTCATCTAATTGGAAAATCCACTTGTAAATCGAATATTACCCAAGCATGCTTACACAAGTATTAACAAAGAGGTACTTATTGGATTTAAAGCAACCAAACGTGAGAGTAATGACTCTATTTTCCTGTATATTTGACGTAACGTGAAGACTTGTAAGTGATGAAATGTTGGATCGATTAGTTTCTATAACTTTACTGAGAAATTGCACTCCGAATTTTAAATGTTGCGCAACAAGGTTCCGCCGGTTTTCGAACTGTCATAAGAGCTAACTGCGCTGGATTAGCTAAGATTGAATGGGAGGGTTTCTTGTCGCGTCATCTGCCTGCTTTATATCTCACAGGTGAGTTCAATGTATACAAGATTATGCGGGGAGAATTCCCGACCGAGTTGGCCTTTTCGGATCCTTTAAAGGAGGAAAGAGACCTTAACTTTCGGCAGGGTCTCGGGGCCATTTTGGAGAGGAGCCTCCCAGGAGAGGAAGGAGATTCGAGATATACAAGATGGAGTGGGCTAGCTGGGGCGGTTCACCATACCTACTGCTGCTTAGGATCAGGGGGACTAGGTACATCAAGTATAGATAGGGAACTAATGGGATGGGGGCTGGGGTGCCTTAAAGTTGGCGACGCCATCCTCAGGAACAAGACTGGGAGCAAGCTCCAGGTTGTTGAAACGTGGGGGGGAAACGTCCATGATAATAGAGGTAAGGAATATGGAACTAACTGTGGGTGGGTTAGAGAGGTGGGAGAAGGGTTAACGAAGGAGCCATGAGCGTGTGTAGGAGCAATTGCTCATTATTGGAGTAAGGGGGGGGTGCGGTGACAAATCAGTGGGGGGGAGACATCCAGTAAGGTGTGTCATTTGGGCGAAAGGGAGGGGAGGTGAATGATATCCGGGGGGGAGGGGGAGGAGAAAGAATCAGTTCGACTTTGGAGACAACTCCATCACTTACTCATGGCATGGGGGGAGGATTGGGAGTCGGTGTGGACTGTTACCGTTGAATTTTAAGAAATCCACGGGACTGGACTCATTGGTGGATTTGGATAAATAAGATAGATGGTCTCTAGGTCAGGAATGGGTCGAGAACTTCCTACAAAATGGTGAGGATTGTGTTTGGAAATTGATTCCTGGACTGTCCACATAGTTTTTTGACATCCTCAGTCTTATTGTTCATGGGTGGGAAGGGAGGTGACAATAGAGGGAGGAAAAGGCAGGGCACTTAGATTGCTCCTCATGGAGGGGGAGGAAGGGAAGCAAAAAGTTGTCATAGGTTTCCCCCCCCCCCCGAGTGGTATAGGAGTGCTGGAGGTCACGGAGGGGAGCCCGCGGATCGATTAAGGGGGTGGGAGCTTATTTTTCTATAGGAAGAGGCGCAGTATAGTTTATGAGTCCAGAGGGGTACGGCATACGGAGGATGAGTAGGCAAGGGGGTACAAGAGGGGAGGAAAAGTGGAATGTGTAGGTTAGGTGCTTGGACAGAAAAGAGACGAGTGAAGATTTCGAGATGATTGTGATCAACAAGGATCACATATTCACATTTACATTCCTACTATTGACTGTCTGGTGATTGAAATGGATAAAAGAAATTGTTCTTGCCATCAAATTGGGGAGGGGCTACAGTGTTGAATATAACCCAAAATGACAACAGTATTGATGCAAGAAGTAGAATTGATTATATAAAACGCTGATGAATGGTCTAGATTTTCCTCGTATTTTGACAGTAACGTTGATAGATTGTAATGGATGAAATATGGGATATGAAAAGTCGTTATACTTTTATTGAGATCATGGGCATCCATCAATGAATAGGGGGGGCGGGTAGGGGTAAGGAGGGGGGAGTGCTGTGGGGTCGGGCAGATGGGGGTAAGGAGGTGATGACGGAACCGGTGGGTTTTATGGAAGACTAAACAGACACGGGGGGGTAATCGGGACTCCCGTGGTGGTCTAGCGGGGGAATCCAGGGATGAGAGGAGGGTTTGGATGGAAGTTTAAGGGAAGCAGGGCAGGGGGGGAGCTGAGTGGGATTTCAATCAGGGAAGGTGAGAGTATTGACTGGATTTAATTGATTGGGATCTTGTTCAAAAAAGGGTGGAAGTGGTAGACTTATAAGGGTAGCAAGGATTTCTAACTTTTCGGCGTAAATCCACTCCGAGTGTATTGGTGGGAGGGGGGGGGCGCGTAAGGTGTGGCGGGGTGTGAAGGGGACTGTGGCTGGAAAAGAGGTTGGGGTGTAGGGATACCGTTAAAGTCATCATTGGAAGATATAGGTACTCAACAGGTAGTCAAGTGATCAAGAGAGGAAAGAAGAGAACTTGGAAGGGGAGAGTTGAAAGGTCCCCCCCCGGGGATCCTTTAGGCAGAATAGCTGACTTACTTTGCAGGGAAGATCGCGCAGAGTAGGAAATGACTCTAGATTTAAGGCGATTAGGCTATTAAGAGTTATTGAGAGATGCTGGACTTCTTCACCATACATAGATGGTGATTACTGGATCAAATTGGATTAGTTACATCAAGTAGCGATCGTGGAAGGTAAGGTCTTCGGGATCGAATTTTTTCTAAAAATGCGAATAGATCCGATCAATAAGCGAAGGGGCGAGGAAGCTCCACCTCGGGGGGAAAAGTTGCTAGTTAGGACATGGGGGGATAAGGGAGGTAGGAATGTGGGAGTAGGGGGGGGTCAGGAGGTGGATGGGAGTTCATTAAAAAAGTGCCATGTGGTATAAGGTACAGAAGAAGAGGGGGGAATCATTGTCTTCCGGGAGAGTTTCCTTGATAAGGGGAGAGAAAAGGGAAAGAAGTGAAGTCGGTAGAAAAAAAGGAAAAAGTAACATTCAGGGATAGCAATGATAATGACAGCGAGGGTAAAAAGAGAACAGGTGTGATGTGGAGACAAACTCCCGCAATTGGTGGGAAAACCGTTCGGAATTGGTTTTTCTTGACTGTTAGGTTGAATTTTGATGTATCCATGTGTTTTCCTGTCCATTGGTTGATTCTCCATATAAATAAGCTGCTCTCAGGAGACCAAGAGATGAACTCTTGAGAAAATGCACACCACGTGGTTTCTGGATTGATAATTGACTATCGGGGGGGTTTCGGAGGAATCCGCAAAGACAGGTGTGTCAGCAAAAGAGACCGTGAAGAACGGATTGGAGAGTGACGCCGGACCCCAAGATGGCTCTCCATGTCACGTAGGAGTTTATAGTCCAGTAGTCCCAATATGGTCTAGTGGTTAGGATTCGGGGCGCAGTCACGGAAGAGAGGATGGGGAGAAGAATTTGGGGGGATAGGAGGGATAGTTTTTGGAAGGAAGGGTTGGGCAGAGATTGAGATACGGGAGCAGGTAAAAGAGAGAGGAAAGGTAGAGAGGTGAGCTGTGGGGAGAGCTGGAAGGAAAATAAGAGGGAAAGGGAGGGGGGAGGCGGGGGGGCAGGGCATTTAAAGAAGTTGAGATGGTATGTGCTCAATAGGGGCAAAGTGGTCAGGGAGCATTCCTAAGTAGAGGATAGTGTTGAAATGGTATAATTGATTGTTCTTGCCATCCCAAGGGGGACGAAGTTAGGGTACTCCCAATGAGAACAGTATTGGGGGAGTAGAATTGAGAGGTAAAGGAGGGAGGGGAGTGGAATCTGATTGGAGAAGTCTGACAGAAAGAGTGGGATAAACACGTGAGGGTAGGGGGGTGAACGTCGTGGCGGGCGAGGGAAAGGGGATCCCTCAGGGGTATCAGAAAGGTAACGAAGTGACTTTTAAAACGAGGACCTTCTGCGTGTTGGCACAGACGGGCATAACCACTACCCCACGGAAACCGTTGGGTTAGTGCTTGACTAAAACGACAACAGTTTCCTCGGGTTACTCCCTTGTTGGTCCTACAGGAAAATCCCACTTTATCGGCAGATTGACAATTCAACGCTTCCTAATCATTAAAAATTCGTACTGAGAATAATTTAAGCACCGAACGGTGAGAGTAATTGACTGATTTTATGTGATATGGATCTTTTCACTAAACCAACCAATCGGCGGGTGAACACTTTATAAATCGATAATTTCTTCTAACTTTTCGGCGACATTCCACTCCGAATTTTATTTGTTGCCACAACGGTCTCTTGTTTGAAGCTTGGTCATAAGCGACTGTGCTGGAATTTGCTAAGTTTTTGAGTCATACCGTTATTGTCATCATCTAGCCATGATAATACGTCTCCACATGTGAGTCAATTTATCCAAGATTTGAAATATGCATTAAAACTTTCCGACGCTAGTTTCCTTTTCCCTCCTGTATTCAGCAATCATAACAAGTCGCGTTTCCAACCCTGACTTACTTTAACAATCTCGCGCGCCATTTTGGAAATTAGTTTGGAAAACTTTATCATCGCCGACCTCACATTAAGGCCGATTACGGCATATTTAAGAGTTGTTTGGCTTGCTGAGACTCATCAATTCACCAGACATAATGGCTGATGACTCAATCTTAAATTGGGACGTAGTTACAACATCAATAAACATCGTGAACGTGAGGTCTGAAGAATCGAATTTTCTATCATTGCGGACGGCCATCCGTCAAGAACCCTCGACAGAGAGCAAGCTCCACTTGGTTTCAAAAGTGCTAGTTAGACATCCCATGATCAGAGTGTAGCAATATGGAACTAACTGTGTCAATGTCCATGCCAGGTTCAACAATGAGCCATGATGGCGTGTGTACTAGCAATTGCTCCTCATTGTGGTCCGGAATTGTTTCCTCCCTGTCCTTACAATCACATTGGTTTTTGACATCCCAAAAGTCGTTTGTGTCATTGTTGATTTTCATGTAAATGAATAGATTATCGCAGCCGACGCCAAGATGCTCTCAGGGTCGACTTTGAGACCAACGCCAGCAATTCACTCATCATAGCGTTCGTAATTGTTTTCTGGACTGTTTACGATGAATTTTGGATGTGATCCATGATGATCTGTCTGTCATTGGTTGATTTTCCTAAACTATAGATGCTCCTCAAGTCGATTGCGAGACAAACTCTAGAAATTGCTCATCATTGTGTTTGGAATGATTCCCTGGACTGTCACATTGTTTTTTGACAATCCTCACGTCGTTTGTGTCATCGTTTGATTTTTCCTATAAATAAATTGATATCTCAACCGACGCCCAGATGCTCTCATGTCGAAGTAGGAGTTATAGTCCAGTAGTCCCATATTGTTCTATGGGTTAGGATTTCTGTCTTTTCACACGCAGCGCGGCCCGGGTTCCGATTCCCGGTGTGGTAGCTTCATTTTTCTTAACAATCCTCGCATATATTGTTTTATTAGGTCCATAACATTTATGGCATTGCGCTGAGTAGCAATGGTACACTTGCGAAGGATTCTCTTGATGAACGCAGGTTGGCTTGGCAATTTGGATTCATATTACATATTTCAAGTGAATTGTGATCAACAAGATCAGCATATTCACATTCACCATTCCATCCTCCCTTTGACTGTCTGGTGATTGAAATGGTAGAAGTCAATTGTTCTTCTTCGCCAGCCAAATTGGGCTACACTGTTTGAATCTACCCGCAAAATTACAACCGTATTGTGCAGAGTAGAATTGGATTGAATATAAACACTGATGAATGTTCTATTTTCCTGTATTTTGACAGTAACGTGAAGATTGTAAGGACTGAAATGTGAGATGAAAGTCGTTATACTTTTACTGGTTTAAGAAATGTGCCTCCATCAAATGTTTACAAAAGGTTCCGCCGGGTTTTCGACCCCAGGACCTTTCTGTCGTGTTAGTCAGAATGTGATAACCACTACAACCACGGAACCCGTTGGGTTAGCTTGACTAAACAAACAAACAGTTTCAATCGGGTCCTCCCTTGTTGGTCTAAAACAGGAAAAGCCACTTTTATCGGCAGATGAGGGCGTGACAAGCAACGCTTACCCCTAATGCATTAAAAATTCGTACGACAGAAGACTTTAAAGCACCAACGGTGAGAGTATTGAACTGAATTTAATTGATATGGGATCTTTGTCAACCATCGGGCGGGTGAACACGTTAATAATCGGATTAATTTCTAACTTTTCGGTCGAAATTCCAATCCGAATGTTATTTGTTGCCAACAACGGTCTGCTGTTTGAAGCTGTCATAAGCGACTGTGCGTGGATTTGCTAAGTTTATCATACCGTTATTGTCATCATCTGCCTGATAATACGTCTCACAGGTGAGTCAATTTATACAAGATTTATGTCATTAACACTTCCCCGACCTAGTTGCCTTTTCCTCTCCTTTATTCAGCCAAGTCCGTTTCCAACTGACTTACTTGCACAATCTCGGCGCCATTTTGGAAATAGTTGGAAAACCTTCATAGCCTCCCACAATTTAAGGCGAATTAGGCATATATAAGAGTTATTGGGCTTGCTGAGACTCATTCACCATACATAATGCTGATTACTAATTAAATTGGACATCTAGTTACATCACGTAACATCGGGAACGTAAGGTCTTATGATCGATTTTTTCTACATTTGCAGACGCCATCCTCAAGAACCTCGACGGAGAAGCAGCTCCACTTGGTTCAAAAGTGCTAGTTAGTACAGCCCATGATAAGAGTGGTGGTAGCAATATGAACTGGAACTAACTGTGTCAATCGGTCCATGCCAGTTCAACAATTAGCCATGATGGCGTGTGTACTAGCAAGTTGCTCATCATTGTTTCCGGAATTGTTTCCTTGACCATCACATTGGTTTTTGACATCCAAAAAGTCGTTTGTGTCATTGGTTGATTTTCATGTAAATGAATAGATATCGCAGCCGACGCCAAGATGCTCTCAGGTCGACTTGGAGACAAACTCCAGCAAATTACATCCCCATAGCGTTCGGAATTGTTTTCGGGACTGTTACGTTGAATTTTGCTTGAATCCATGTGTTTCTGTTCATTGGTTGATTTTCATATAAATTAGATGCTCTCAGTTCGACGTTGGAGACAAACCTCTAGAAATTGCTCATCATTGTGTTTGGAATTGATTCCGGACTGTCACATTGTTTTTTGACATCCTCAAGTCTTTTGTGTCATCGGTTGATTTTCCTATAAATAACATTGATATCGCAACCGACGCCCAGATGCTCTCATGTCGAAGTAGGATTTATAGCCAGTAAGTCCCATATGGTCTAGTGGTTAGGATTCCCTGCCTTTCACGCATGGCGGCCCGGTTCGATTCCCGGTGTGGGAGCTTCATTTTTTCTTACCATCCCTCGCAGATATTGTTTTATTAGTCCATAACATTATGGCATTGGCTTGAGTAGCATGGTACCACTTGCGAAGGATTCTTTTGATGAACCAGGTGGCTTGGCAATTTTGGATTCATATTAAATTTTTCAAGATTGATTGTGATCAACAAGATCACATATTCACCATTCACCATTCCTACCTTTGACTGTCTGGTGATTGAAATGGTACTTAGAAGTCAATTGTTTCCTTGCCATCAAATTGGCTACACTGTTGAATATACCCAAAAAAAAATGACAACAGTATTGTGCAGAGTAGAATTGGATTATATAAACGCTGATGAATGGTCTATTTTCCTGTATTTTTGACAGTACGAAACGTGAAGATTGTGTACAAAGGATGAAAATGGTGAGATGAAAGTCGTTATACTTTACTGAGAAATGTGCATCCATCAAATGAATACAAAGGTTCCGCCGTGGTTTCGAACCCAGGAGACCTTCTGCGTGTTATTAGGCAGATGTGATAACCACTACACCACGGAACCGTTTGGGTTAGGTTTGACTAAAAAGACAAACAGTTCATCGGGTACTCCCTTAATTCATTAAAAATACGTACTGAGAAAATTTAAAGCAACCAACGGTGAGAGTATTGCTGAATTTAATTGATATGGGATCTTTTCACCAATGGCCCGGGGGAAAACCTTTATAAACGATTAATTTTTAACTTTTCGGCGAATTCCCTCCCAATTTTATTTGTTGCCAACAACGGTCTCTTGTTTTAACTTTTCTAACATGTGCTGGATTTGCTAAAGTTTGTATCATAAAAGTTATTGTCCCCTCATCGCCTGATAATACGTCCCCCCAGGTGATCAATTTAACAAGATTTTTTGCATTAAAAAATTCCGACCTAGTTGCCTTTTCCTCTCCTTTATAAATTCAGCCAACTGCTTACTTTGACAATCCGGCGCCATTTTGGTTAGCCCCCCATTTAGGGGATTAGCATATTAAAGTTTTTGGGCTTGCCCCGAACCTCATTCACCCTCAAATGCTGATTCTCAAAATTTGGGCAGTTACTCATAAACATCTGAACGTAAGGGCTTTGATTTGAATTTTCTACATTTGCGACGCCCCCTCCTCAGAACCCCCCGACGAACAAACCCACTTGGGGTTTAAAAAACTATTTTTGACATCCCCTGATAAAATGGGGAGCAAAAATGGAACTAACTGTGTCATGGAGCCATTCAACAATTTGCCATATGGCGTGTGTATAGCAATGCTCTCATTTTTTCCGGGAATTGTTTCCTTGACAAACCATTGTTTTTGACATCCCAAAAACTTTGTGTCATTGGTTTATTTTCATGTAAATGAATTGATACGCGCCGCCCAAAGATCTCTCAGGGCGACTTGGGAAAAAAACCCAGCAATTTCTCTCAAAACGTTCGAATTGTTTTCTGACTGTTTACTTTAAATTTTTTATGTATCCGTTTTTCTGTCATGGTTGATTTTCATATAAATATAGATGCCCCTGCGGGAAAATTTGAAAGTCACTTTTTGGGGGGGCCCTTTTGTTTTTTAATTTTTTTTCCTTTTCCTATAAAAAAAATTTATTCGCAACCGACCCCAAAATGCTCTCATGTCGAATAGGGGTTTTTCCCAGTATCCCAAATTTTCTCGAACCCCCGGGGAGCAAGCTCCCTTGGTTTAAAATGCTAGTTTAGAAAAGGGGGCAATTAAAAATTGATTCGAGGGTTTTTTGGGGGTTTAACCAATATTGTTTGAACTAAAACTTTTT
>JAXDRA010000894.1:0-24320 GCA_034190875.2 Urechis unicinctus
CTCTAACCATATATATCGAGGTTTACCTAGTTCTTCTTCTTGCGGTATATTGTGCTTGTGTTTCTGCAACATCTACCTGCAGCTCAGAAATCAACGTTTGAAAACAAGTTTTGAATAGGTTAATATTAGTTCTACGAGGAAGTTAGTTTATTACAGTGTGATAATTATATTTCATATCCAATTAAACAAAATTATATTGATATGATTTATGCATTCCTATCCCGCCAAATATATTGAAAGCATAAGCATACTAATTGTACCATTTACTGATATCATACAAACAAAAAACCTTGCACAATTGGTCAATTGGTGTAACATAATGAAGTTTCCAGTGGTTTGTCTAATCTTCATCGACATCAGACGTACAATACCTTTGCAATAAGCTAATTTCATAATCAAATGGTTATAAAATCAGTACTGTAATCGATAGTATATATACTAATATGTTACTATCAGCTTCTTGATTTTTATCTATGAATTTCACCATGACGGGGTGAATTTGTGAAATCGAAGCACGAAATAGATAAACTGTAATACAAATCCAATGATATGATCTGTAGTTAAAAATGTAGGTTCTCTTGAAATGCATTGAATTTCGATTAGTTAAAATATTACATAACGATTCATTCGTCAGTCATTTGTGTCGACATTCTAAATGTAAAGAAGCCAGATAAACGAGCAGATAAATGTAACGAATGGAAATGACACACATAATTTATGTGGATAGCACGATGCTGTAGATTATATTGGCTTACAAAAAACAATTTCTTAAAATGGGGACGAGTTTTGCCAATTACAAGAAAAAGATGTACATGGCCTGCTGAAAGGGAATTAAAAATGGGCCTTGTCAACAGAGGTTGATATTTATCTGTTACTTACTTTCAACTCTTACTTAATATGGCATTCAAACACAATTCTTGTAGTTGTCACTTCATCTGAAATTGCTATTAGTGTGACACTGTATTATAGCTGTGTTTCATTTTAAGCATATTGTGTAAATACCATGTTATCATCTTTTTTTGAAAATAAGTCTAAGATCTAAAATGTGAATTGAGACTTGAATAACCAAAAGGTACGACCCGAACGAGACTCGAACTCGCAATCTTCTGATCCGAAGTCAGACGCCTTATCCATTAGGCCACCGGGCCACCTTACATAATATAGAGAGTTTATATGTTAAAGCACGTTGGTTATCAATGGATTGTATGTTAATAAGTGTTATAGATGTTAATAAAATAACTTATTGTGTATTGCGCTTAAATTCTCTGCGTACATCACATATGTTATCAGACCACGAAGAGGACGAATACTCTCCAAACAATGGCCACTTGAAAGCGAAAGTAATCCCAATGTGAAAGTGTATTCTATGGTTAGCTGGTTATTCGGTGCATTATCACTCTGCATACTTCGTATACATATAATAGCTGGAGCAACACATGATTTTGCATGATGGAGATTTTTAGAGAAATTGAGACTAAGGATTGATCGAAATACTGTAATCAGAGCTCTAACCATATATATCGAGGTTTACCTAGTTCTTCTTCTTGCGGTATATTGTGCTTGTGTTTCTGCAACATCTACCTGCAGCTCAGAAATCAACGTTTGAAAACAAGTTTTGAATAGGTTAATATTAGTTCTACGAGGAAGTTAGTTTATTACAGTGTGATAATTATATTTCATATCCAATTAAACAAAATTATATTGATATGATTTATGCATTCCTATCCCGCCAAATATATTGAAAGCATAAGCATACTAATTGTACCATTTACTGATATCATACAAACAAAAAACCTTGCACAATTGGTCAATTGGTGTAACATAATGAAGTTTCCAGTGGTTTGTCTAATCTTCATCGACATCAGACGTACAATACCTTTGCAATAAGCTAATTTCATAATCAAATGGTTATAAAATCAGTACTGTAATCGATAGTATATATACTAATATGTTACTATCAGCTTCTTGATTTTTATCTATGAATTTCACCATGACGGGGTGAATTTGTGAAATCGAAGCACGAAATAGATAAACTGTAATACAAATCCAATGATATGATCTGTAGTTAAAAATGTAGGTTCTCTTGAAATGCATTGAATTTCGATTAGTTAAAATATTACATAACGATTCATTCGTCAGTCATTTGTGTCGACATTCTAAATGTAAAGAAGCCAGATAAACGAGCAGATAAATGTAACGAATGGAAATGACACACATAATTTATGTGGATAGCACGATGCTGTAGATTATATTGGCTTACAAAAAACAATTTCTTAAAATGGGGACGAGTTTTGCCAATTACAAGAAAAAGATGTACATGGCCTGCTGAAAGGGAATTAAAAATGGGCCTTGTCAACAGAGGTTGATATTTATCTGTTACTTTTTCAACTCTTACTTAATATGGCATTCAAACACAATTCTTGTAGTTGTCACTTCATCTGAAATTGATGCCTATTAGTGTGACACTGTATTATAGCTGTGTTTTTTTTTTAAGCATATTGTGTAAATACCATGTTATCATCTTTTTTTGAAAATAAGTCTAAGATCTAAAATGTGAATTGAGACTTGAATAACCAAAAGGTACGACCCGAACGAGACTCGAACTCGCAATCTTCTGATCCGAAGTCAGACGCCTTATCCATTAGGCCACCGGGCCACCTTACATAATATAGAGAGTTTATATGTTAAAGCACGTTGGTTATCAATGGATTGTATGTTAATAAGTGTTATAGATGTTAATAAAATAACTTATTGTGTATTGCGCTTAAATTCTCTGCGTACATCACATATGTTATCAGACCACGAAGAGGACGAATACTCTCCAAACAATGGCCACTTGAAAGCGAAAGTAATCCCAATGTGAAAGTGTATTCTATGGTTAGCTGGTTATTCGGTGCATTATCACTCTGCATACTTCGTATACATATAATAGCTGGAGCAACACATGAATTGCATGATGGAGATTTTTAGAGAAATTGAGACTAAGGATTGATCGAAATACTGTAATCAGAGCTCTAACCATATATATCGAGGTTTACCTAGTTCTTCTTCTTGCGGTATATTGTGCTTGTGTTTCTGCAACATCTACCTGCAGCTCAGAAATCAACGTTTGAAAACAAGTTTTGAATAGGTTAATATTAGTTCTACGAGGAAGTTAGTTTATTACAGTGTGATAATTATATTTCATATCCAATTAAACAAAATTATATTGATATGATTTATGCATTCCTATCCCGCCAAATATATTGAAAGCATAAGCATACTAATTGTACCATTTACTGATATCATACAAACAAAAAACCTTGCACAATTGGTCAATTGGTGTAACATAATGAAGTTTCCAGTGGTTTGTCTAATCTTCATCGACATCAGACGTACAATACCTTTGCAATAAGCTAATTTCATAATCAAATGGTTATAAAATCAGTACTGTAATCGATAGTATATATACTAATATGTTACTATCAGCTTCTTGATTTTTATCTATGAATTTCACCATGACGGGGTGAATTTGTGAAATCGAAGCACGAAATAGATAAACTGTAATACAAATCCAATGATATGATCTGTAGTTAAAAATGTAGGTTCTCTTGAAATGCATTGAATTTCGATTAGTTAAAATATTACATAACGATTCATTCGTCAGTCATTTGTGTCGACATTCTAAATGTAAAGAAGCCAGATAAACGAGCAGATAAATGTAACGAATGGAAATGACACACATAATTTATGTGGATAGCACGATGCTGTAGATTATATTGGCTTACAAAAAACAATTTCTTAAAATGGGGACGAGTTTTGCCAATTACAAGAAAAAGATGTACATGGCCTGCTGAAAGGGAATTAAAAATGGGCCTTGTCAACAGAGGTTGATATTTATCTGTTACTTTCAACTCTTACTTAATATGGCATTCAAACACAATTCTTGTAGTTGTCACTTCATCTGAAATTGATGCCTATTAGTGTGACACTGTATTATAGCTGTGTTTCATTTTAAGCATATTGTGTAAATACCATGTTATCATCTTTTTTTTGAAAATAAGTCTAAGATCTAAAATGTGAATTGAGACTTGAATAACCAAAAGGTACGACCCGAACGAGACTCGAACTCGCAATCTTCTGATCCGAAGTCAGACGCCTTATCCATTAGGCCACCGGGCCACCTTACATAATATAGAGAGTTTTTATATGTTAAAGCACGTTGGTTATCAATGGATTGTATGTTAATAAGTGTTATAGATGTTAATAAAATAACTTATTGTGTATTGCGCTTAAATTCTCTGCGTACATCACATATGTTATCAGACCACGAAGAGGACGAATACTCTCCAAACAATGGCCACTTGAAAGCGAAAGTAATCCCAATGTGAAAGTGTATTCTATGGTTAGCTGGTTATTCGGTGCATTATCACTCTGCATACTTCGTATACATATAATAGCTGGAGCAACACATGAATTGCATGATGGAGATTTTTAGAGAAATTGAGACTAAGGATTGATCGAAATACTGTAATCAGAGCTCTAACCATATATATCGAGGTTTACCTAGTTCTTCTTCTTGCGGTATATTGTGCTTGTGTTTCTGCAACATCTACCTGCAGCTCAGAAATCAACGTTTGAAAACAAGTTTTGAATAGGTTAATATTAGTTCTACGAGGAAGTTAGTTTATTACAGTGTGATAATTATATTTCATATCCAATTAAACAAAATTATATTGATATGATTTATGCATTCCTATCCCGCCAAATATATTGAAAGCATAAGCATACTAATTGTACCATTTACTGATATCATACAAACAAAAAACCTTGCACAATTGGTCAATTGGTGTAACATAATGAAGTTTCCAGTGGTTTGTCTAATCTTCATCGACATCAGACGTACAATACCTTTGCAATAAGCTAATTTCATAATCAAATGGTTATAAAATCAGTACTGTAATCGATAGTATATATATACTAATATGTTACTATCAGCTTCTTGATTTTTATCTATGAATTTCACCATGACGGGGTGAATTTGTGAAATCGAAGCACGAAATAGATAAACTGTAATACAAATCCAATGATATGATCTGTAGTTAAAAATGTAGGTTCTCTTGAAATGCATTGAATTTCGATTAGTTAAAATATTACATAACGATTCATTCGTCAGTCATTTGTGTCGACATTCTAAATGTAAAGAAGCCAGATAAACGAGCAGATAAATGTAACGAATGGAAATGACACACATAATTTATGTGGATAGCACGATGCTGTAGATTATATTGGCTTACAAAAAACAATTTCTTAAAATGGGGACGAGTTTTGCCAATTACAAGAAAAAGATGTACATGGCCTGCTGAAAGGGAATTAAAAATGGGCCTTGTCAACAGAGGTTGATATTTATTTTACTTGTTACTTTCAACTCTTACTTAATATGGCATTCAAACACAATTCTTGTAGTTGTCACTTCATCTGAAATTGACCCCTATTAGTGTGACACTGTATTATAGCTGTGTTTCATTTTAAGCATATTGTGTAAATACCATGTTATCATCTTTTTTTGAAAATAAGTCTAAGATCTAAAATGTGAATTGAGACTTGAATAACAAAAGGTACGACCCGAACGAGACTCGAACTCGCAATCTTCTGATCCGAAGTCAGACGCCTTATCCATTAGGCCACCGGGCCAGATTACATAATATAGAGAGTTTATATGTTAAAGCACGTTGGTTATCAATGGATTGTATGTTAATAAGTGATATAGATGTTAATAAAATAATTATTGTGTATTGCGCTTAAATTCTCTGCGTACATCACATATGTTATCAGACCACGAAGAGGACGAATACTCTCCAAACAATGGCCACTTGAAAGGAAAGTAATCCCAATGTGAAAGTGTATCTATGGTTAGCTGTTATTCGGTGCATTATCACTCTGCATACTTCGTATACATATAATAGCTGGAGCAACACATGAATTGCATGATGGAGATTTTTAGAGAAATTGAGACTAAGATTGATCGAAATACTGTAATCAGAGCTCTAACCATATATATCGAGGTTTACCTAGTTCTTCTTCTTGCGGTATATTGTGCTTGTGTTTCTGCAACATCTACCTGCAGCTCAGAAATCAACGTTTGAAAACAAGTTTTGAATAGGTTAATATTAGTTCTACGAGGAAGTTAGTTTATTACAGTGTGATAATTATATTTCATATCCATTAAACAAAATTATATTGATATGATTTATGCATTCCTATCCCGCCAAATATATTGAAAGCATAAGCATACTAATTGTACCATTTACTGATATCATACAAACAAAAAACCTTGCACAATTGGTCAATTGGTGTAACATAATGAAGTTTCCAGTGGTTTGTCTAATCTTCATCGACATCAGACGTACAATACCTTTGCAATAAGCTAATTTCATAATCAAATGGTTATAAAATCAGTACTGTAATCGATAGTATATATACTAATATGTTACTATCAGCTTCTTGATTTTTATCTATGATGAATTTCACCATGACGGGGTGAATTTGTGAAATCGAAGCACGAAATAGATAAACTGTAATACAAATCCAATGATATGATCTGTAGTTAAAAATGTAGGTTCTCTTGAAATGCATTGAATTTCGATTAGTTAAAATATTACATAACGATTCATTCGTCAGTCATTTGTGTCGACATTCTAAATGTAAAGAAGCCAGATAAACGAGCAGATAAATGTAACGAATGGAAATGACACACATAATTTATGTGGATAGCACGATGCTGTAGATTATATTGGCTTACAAAAAAACAATTTCTTAAAATGGGGACGAGTTTTGCCAATTACAAGAAAAAGATGTACATGGCCTGCTGAAAGGGAATTAAAAATGGGCCTTGTCAACAGAGGTTGATATTTATCTGTTACTTTCAACTCTTACTTAATATGGCATTCAAACACAATTCTTGTAGTTGTCACTTCATCTGAAATTGATGCCTATTAGTGTGACACTGTATTATAGCTGTGTTTTCATTTTAAGCATATTGTGTAAATACCATGTTATCATCTTTTTTTTGAAAATAAGTCTAAGATCTAAAATGTGAATTGAGACTTGAATAACCAAAAGGTACGACCCGAACGAGACTCGAACTCGCAATCTTCTGATCCGAAGTCAGACGCCTTATCCATTAGGCCACCGGGCCACCTTACATATAATATAGAGAGTTTATATGTTAAAGCACGTTGGTTATCAATGGATTGTATGTTAATAAGTGTTATAGATGTTAATAAAATAACTTATTGTGTATTGCGCTTAAATTCTCTGCGTACATCACATATGTTATCAGACCACGAAGAGGACGAATACTCTCCAAACAATGGCCACTTGAAAGCGAAAGTAATCCCAATGTGAAAGTGTATTCTATGGTTAGCTGGTTATTCGGTGCATTATCACTCTGCATACTTCGTATACATATAATAGCTGGAGCAACACATGAATTGCATGATGGAGATTTTTAGAGAAATTGAGACTAAGGATTGATCGAAATACTGTAATCAGAGCTCTAACCATATATATCGAGGTTTACCTAGTTCTTCTTCTTGCGGTATATTGTGCTTGTGTTTCTGCAACATCTACCTGCAGCTCAGAAATCAACGTTTGAAAACAAGTTTTGAATAGGTTAATATTAGTTCTACGAGGAAGTTAGTTTATTACAGTGTGATAATTATATTTCATATCCAATTAAACAAAATTATATTATTGATATGATTTATGCATTCCTATCCCGCCAAATATATTGAAAGCATAAGCATACTAATTGTACCATTTACTGATATCATACAAACAAAAAACCTTGCACAATTGGTCAATTGGTGTAACATAATGAAGTTTCCAGTGGTTTGTCTAATCTTCATCGACATCAGACGTACAATACCTTTGCAATAAGCTAATTTCATAATCAAATGGTTATAAAATCAGTACTGTAATCGATAGTATATATACTAATATGTTACTATCAGCTTCTTGATTTTTATCTATGAATTTCACCATGACGGGGTGAATTTGTGAAATCGAAGCACGAAATAGATAAACTGTAATACAAATCCAATGATATGATCTGTAGTTAAAAATGTAGGTTCTCTTGAAATGCATTGAATTTCGATTAGTTAAAATATTACATAACGATTCATTCGTCAGTCATTTGTGTCGACATTCTAAATGTAAAGAAGCCAGATAAACGAGCAGATAAATGTAACGAATGGAAATGACACACATAATTTATGTGGATAGCACGATGCTGTAGATTATATTGGCTTACAAAAAACAATTTCTTAAAATGGGGACGAGTTTTGCCAATTACAAGAAAAAGATGTACATGGCCTGCTGAAAGGGAATTAAAAATGGGCCTTGTCAACAGAGGTTGATATTTATCTGTTACTTTCAACTCTTACTTAATATGGCATTCAAACACAATTCTTGTAGTTGTCACTTCATCTGAAATTGATGCCTATTAGTGTGACACTGTATTATAGCTGTGTGTTTCATTTTAAGCATATTGTGTAAATACCATGTTATCATCTTTTTTTGAAAATAAGTCTAAGATCTAAAATGTGAATTGAGACTTGAATAACCAAAAGGTACGACCCGAACGAGACTCGAACTCGCAATCTTCTGATCCGAAGTCAGACGCCTTATCCATTAGGCCACCGGGCCACCTTACATAATATAGAGAGTTTATATGTTAAAGCACGTTGGTTATCAATGGATTGTATGTTAATAAGTGTTATAGATGTTAATAAAATAACTTATTGTGTATTGCGCTTAAATTCTCTGCGTACATCACATATGTTATCAGACCACGAAGAGGACGAATACTCTCCAAACAATGGCCACTTGAAAGCGAAAGTAATCCCAATGTGAAAGTGTATTCTATGGTTAGCTGGTTATTCGGTGCATTATCACTCTGCATACTTCGTATACATATAATAGCTGGAGCAACACATGAATTGCATGATGGAGATTTTTAGAGAAATTGAAATTGAGACTAAGGATTGATCGAAATACTGTAATCAGAGCTCTAACCATATATATCGAGGTTTACCTAGTTCTTCTTCTTGCGGTATATTGTGCTTGTGTTTCTGCAACATCTACCTGCAGCTCAGAAATCAACGTTTGAAAACAAGTTTTGAATAGGTTAATATTAGTTCTACGAGGAAGTTAGTTTATTACAGTGTGATAATTATATTTCATATCCAATTAAACAAAATTATATTGATATGATTTATGCATTCCTATCCCGCCAAATATATTGAAAGCATAAGCATACTAATTGTACCATTTACTGATATCATACAAACAAAAAACCTTGCACAATTGGTCAATTGGTGTAACATAATGAAGTTTCCAGTGGTTTGTCTAATCTTCATCGACATCAGACGTACAATACCTTTGCAATAAGCTAATTTCATAATCAAATGGTTATAAAATCAGTACTGTAATCGATATAGTATATATACTAATATGTTACTATCAGCTTCTTGATTTTTATCTATATGAATTTCACCATGACGGGGTGAATTTGTGAAATCGAAGCACGAAATAGATAAACTGTAATACAAATCCAATGATATGATCTGTAGTTAAAAATGTAGGTTCTCTTGAAATGCATTGAATTTCGATTAGTTAAAATATTACATAACGATTCATTCGTCAGTCATTTGTGTCGACATTCTAAATGTAAAGAAGCCAGATAAACGAGCAGATAAATGTAACGAATGGAAATGACACACATAATTTATGTGGATAGCACGATGCTGTAGATTATATTGGCTTACAAAAAACAATTTCTTAAAATGGGGACGAGTTTTGCCAATTACAAGAAAAAGATGTACATGGCCTGCTGAAAGGGAATTAAAAATGGGCCTTGTCAACAGAGGTTGATATTTATCTGTTACTTTCAACTCTTACTTAATATGGCATTCAAACACAATTCTTGTAGTTGTCACTTCATCTGAAATTGATGCCTATTAGTGTGACACTGTATTATAGCTGTGTTTTCATTTTAAGCATATTGTGTAAATACCATGTTATCATCTTTTTTTGAAAATAAGTCTAAGATCTAAAATGTGAATTGAGACTTTGAACCAAACCAAAAGGTACGACCCGAACGAGACTCGAACTCGCAATCTTCTGATCCGAAGTCAGACGCCTTATCCATTAGGCCACCGGGCCACCTTACATAATATAGAGAGTTTATATGTTAAAGCACGTTGGTTATCAATGGATTGTATGTTAATAAGTGTTATAGATGTTAATAAAATAACTAACTTATTGTGTATTGCGCTTAAATTTCTGCGTACATCACATATGTTATCAGACCACGAAGAGGACGAATACTCTCCAAACAATGGCCACTTGAAAGCGAAAGTAATCCCAATGTGAAGTGTATTCTATGGTTAGCTGGTTATTTCGGTGCATTATCACTCTGCATACTTCGTATACATATAATAGCTGGAGCAACACATGAATTGCATGATGGAGATTTTTAGAGAAATTGAGACTAAGGATTGATCAAAAATACTGTAATCAGAGCTCTAACCATATATATCGAGGTTTACCTAGTTCTTCTTCTTGCGGTATATTGTGCTTGTGTTTCTGCAACATCTACCTGCAGCTCAGAAATCAACGTTTGAAAACAAGTTTTGAATAGGTTAATATTAGTTCTACGAGGAAGTTAGTTTATTACAGTGTGATAATTATATTTCATATCCAATTAAAACAAAATTATATTGATATGATTTATGCATTCCTATCCCGCCAAATATATTGAAAGCATAAGCATACTAATTGTACCATTTACTGATATCATACAAACAAAAAACCTTGCACAATTGGTCAATTGGTGTAACATAATGAAGTTTCCAGTGGTTTGTCTAATCTTCATCGACATCAGACGTACAATACCTTTGCAATAAGCTAATTTCATAATCAAATGGTTATAAAATCAGTACTGTAATCGATAGTATATATACTAATATGTTACTATCAGCTTCTTGATTTTTATCTATGAATTTCACCATGACGGGGTGAATTTGTGAAATCGAAGCACGAAATAGATAAACTGTAATACAAATCCAATGATATGATCTGTAGTTAAAAATGTAGGTTCTCTTGAAATGCATTGAATTTCGATTAGTTTAAAATATTACATAACGATTCATTCGTCAGTCATTTGTGTCGACATTCTAAATGTAAAGAAGCCAGATAAACGAGCAGATAAATGTAACGAATGGAAATGACACACATAATTTATGTGGATAGCACGATGCTGTAGATTATATTGGCTTACAAAAAACAATTTCTTAAAATGGGGACGAGTTTTGCCCAATTACAAGAAAAAGATGTACATGGCCTGCTGAAAGGGAATTAAAAATGGGCCTTGTCAACAGAGGTTGATATTTATCTGTTACTTTCAACTCTTACTTAATATGGCATTCAAACACAATTCTTGTAGTTGTCACTTCATCTGAAATTGATGCCTATTAGTGTGACACTGTATTATAGCTGTGTTTCATTTTAAGCATATTGTGTAAATACCATGTTATCATCTTTTTTGAAAATAAGTCTAAGATCTAAAATGTGAATTGAGACTTGAATAACCAAAAGGTACGACCCGAACGAGACTCGAACTCGCAATCTTCTGATCCGAAGTCAGACGCCTTATCCATTAGGCCACCGCCACCACCATACATAATATAGAGAGTTTATATGTTAAAGCACGTTGGTTATCAATGGATTGTATGTTAATAAGTGTTATAGATGTTAATAAAATAACTTATTGTGTATTGCGCTTAAATTCTCTGCGTACATCACATATGTTATCAGACCACGAAGAGGACGAATACTCTCCAAACAATGGCCACTTGAAAGCGAAAGTAATCCCAATGTGAAAGTGTATTCTATGGTTAGCTGGTTATTCGGTGCATTATCACTCTGCATACTTCGTATACATATAATAGCTGGAGCAACACATGAATTGCATGATGGAGATTTTTAGAGAAATTGAGACTAAGGATTGATCGAAATACTGTAATCAGAGCTCTAACCATATATATATATCGAGGTTTACCTAGTTCTTCTTCTTGCGGTATATTGTGCTTGTGTTTCTGCAACATCTACCTGCAGCTCAGAAATCAACGTTTGAAAACAAGTTTTGAATAGGTTAATATTAGTTCTACGAGGAAGTTAGTTTATTACAGTGTGATAATTATATTTCATATCCAATTAAACAAAATTATATTGATATGATTTATGCATTCCTATCCCGCCAAATATATTGAAAGCATAAGCATACTAATTGTACCATTTACTGATATCATACAAACAAAAAACCTTGCACAATTGGTCAATTGGTGTAACATAATGAAGTTTCCAGTGGTTTGTCTAATCTTCATCGACATCAGACGTACAATACCTTTGCAATAAGCTAATTTCATAATCAAATGGTTATAAAATCAGTACTGTAATCGATAGTATATATACTAATATGTTACTATCAGCTTCTTGATTTTTATCTATGAATTTCACCATGACGGGGTGAATTTGTGAAATCGAAGCACGAAATAGATAAACTGTAATACAAATCCAATGATATGATCTGTAGTTAAAAATGTAGGTTCTCTTGAAATGCATTGAATTTCGATTAGTTAAAATATTACATAACGATTCATTCGTCAGTCATTTGTGTCGACATTCTAAATGTAAAGAAGCCAGATAAACGAGCAGATAAATGTAACGAATGGAAATGACACACATAATTTATGTGGATAGCACGATGCTGTAGATTATATTGGCTTACAAAAAACAATTTCTTAAAATGGGGACGAGTTTTGCCAATTACAAGAAAAAGATGTACATGGCCTGCTGAAAGGGAATTAAAAATGGGCCTTGTCAACAGAGGTTGATATTTATCTGTTACTTTCAACTCTTACTTAATATGGCATTCAAACACAATTCTTGTAGTTGTCACTTCATCTGAAATTGATGCCTATTAGTGTGACACTGTATTATAGCTGTGTTTCATTTTAAGCATATTGTGTAAATACCATGTTATCATCTTTTTTTTTTGAAAATAAGTCTAAGATCTAAAATGTGAATTGAGACTTGAATAACCAAAAGGTACGACCCGAACGAGACTCGAACTCGCAATCTTCTGATCCGAAGTCAGACGCCTTATCCATTAGGCCACCGGGCCACCTTACATAATATAGAGAGTTTATATGTTAAAGCACGTTGGTTATCAATGGATTGTATGTTAATAAGTGTTATAGATGTTAATAAAATAACTTATTGTGTATTGCGCTTAAATTCTCTGCGTACATCACATATGTTATCAGACCACGAAGAGGACGAATACTCTCCAAACAATGGCCACTTGAAAGCGAAAGTAATCCCAATGTGAAAGTGTATTCTATGGTTAGCTGGTTATTCGGTGCATTATCACTCTGCATACTTCGTATACATATAATAGCTGGAGCAACACATGAATTGCATGATGGAGATTTTTAGAGAAATTGAGACTAAGGATTGATCGAAATACTGTAATCAGAGCTCTAACCATATATATCGAGGTTTACCTAGTTCTTCTTCTTGCGGTATATTGTGCTTGTGTTTCTGCAACATCTACCTGCAGCTCAGAAATCAACGTTTGAAAACAAGTTTTGAATAGGTTAATATTAGTTCTACGAGGAAGTTAGTTTATTACAGTGTGATAATTATATTTCATATCCAATTAAACAAAATTATATTGATATGATTTATGCATTCCTATCCCGCCAAATATATTGAAAGCATAAGCATACTAATTGTACCATTTACTGATATCATACAAACAAAAAACCTTGCACAATTGGTCAATTGGTGTAACATAATGAAGTTTCCAGTGGTTTGTCTAATCTTCATCGACATCAGACGTACAATACCTTTGCAATAAGCTAATTTCATAATCAAATGGTTATAAAATCAGTACTGTAATCGATAGTATATATACTAATATGTTACTATCAGCTTCTTGATTTTTATCTATGAATTTCACCATGACGGGGTGAATTTGTGAAATCGAAGCACGAAATAGATAAACTGTAATACAAATCCAATGATATGATCTGTAGTTAAAAATGTAGGTTCTCTTGAAATGCATTGAATTTCGATTAGTTAAAATATTACATAACGATTCATTCGTCAGTCATTTGTGTCGACATTCTAAATGTAAAGAAGCCAGATAAACGAGCAGATAAATGTAACGAATGGAAATGACACACATAATTTATGTGGATAGCACGATGCTGTAGATTATATTGGCTTACAAAAAACAATTTCTTAAAATGGGGAGAGTTTTTGCCAATTACAAGAAAAAGATGTACATGGCCTGCTGAAAGGGAATTAAAAATGGGCCTTGTCAACAGAGGTTGATATTTATCTGTTACTTTCAACTCTTACTTAATATGGCATTCAAACACAATTCTTGTAGTTGTCACTTCATCTGAAATTGATGCCTATTAGTGTGACACTGTATTATAGCTGTGTTTCATTTTAAGCATATTGTGTAAATACCATGTTTATCATCTTTTTTTGAAAATAAGTCTAAGATCTAAAATGTGAATTGAGACTTGAATAACCAAAAGGTACGACCCGAACGAGACTCGAACTCGCAATCTTCTGATCCGAAGTCAGACGCCTTATCCATTAGGCCACCGGGCCACCTTACATAATATAGAGAGTTTATATGTTAAAGCACGTTGGTTATCAATGGATTGTATGTTAATAAGTGTTATAGATGTTAATAAAATAACTTATTGTGTATTGCGCTTAAATTCTCTGCGTACATCACATATGTTATCAGACCACGAAGAGGACGAATACTCTCCAAACAATGGCCACTTGAAAGCGAAAGTAATCCCAATGTGAAAGTGTATTCTATGGTTAGCTGGTTATTCGGTGCATTATCACTCTGCATACTTCGTATACATATAATAGCTGGAGCAACACATGAATTGCATGATGGAGATTTTTAGAGAAATTGAGACTAAGGATTGATCGAAATACTGTAATCAGAGCTCTAACCATATATATCGAGGTTTACCTAGTTCTTCTTCTTGCGGTATATTGTGCTTGTGTTTCTGCAACATCTACCTGCAGCTCAGAAATCAACGTTTGAAAACAAGTTTTGAATAGGTTAATATTAGTTCTACGAGGAAGTTAGTTTATTACAGTGTGATAATTATATTTCATATCCAATTAAACAAAATTATATTGATATGATTTATGCATTCCTATCCCGCCAAATATATTGAAAGCATAAGCATACTAATTGTACCATTTACTGATATCATACAAACAAAAAACCTTGCACAATTGGTCAATTGGTGTAACATAATGAAGTTTCCAGTGGTTTGTCTAATCTTCATCGACATCAGACGTACAATACCTTTGCAATAAGCTAATTTCATAATCAAATGGTTATAAAATCAGTACTGTACTGTAATCGATAGTATATATACTAATATGTTACTATCAGCTTCTTGATTTTTATCTATGAATTTCACCATGACGGGGTGAATTTGTGAAATCGAAGCACGAAATAGATAAACTGTAATACAAATCCAATGATATGATCTGTAGTTAAAAATGTAGGTTCTCTTGAAATGCATTGAATTTCGATTAGTTAAAATATTACATAACGATTCATTCGTCAGTCATTTGTGTCGACATTCTAAATGTAAAGAAGCCAGATAAACGAGCAGATAAATGTAACGAATGGAAATGACACACATAATTTATGTGGATAGCACGATGCTGTAGATTATATTGGCTTACAAAAAACAATTTCTTAAAATGGGGACGAGTTTTGCCAATTACAAGAAAAAGATGTACATGGCCTGCTGAAAGGGAATTAAAAATGGGCCTTGTCAACAGAGGTTGATATTTATCTGTTACTTTCAACTCTTACTTAATATGGCATTCAAACACAATTCTTGTAGTTGTCACTTCATCTGAAATTGATGCCTATTAGTGTGACACTGTATTATAGCTGTGTTTCATTTTAAGCATATTGTGTAAATACCATGTTATCATCTTTTTTTGAAAATAAGTCTAAGATCTAAAATGTGAATTGAGACTTGAATAACCAAAAGGTACGACCCGAACGAGACTCGAACTCGCAATCTTCTGATCCGAAGTCAGACGCCTTATCCATTAGGCCACCGGGCCACCTTACATAATATAGAGAGTTTATATGTTAAAGCACGTTGGTTATCAATGGATTGTATGTTAATAAGTGTTATATATGTTAATAAAATAACTTATTGTGTATTGCGCTTAAATTCTCTGCGTACATCACATATGTTATCAGACCACGAAGAGGACGAATACTCTCCAAACAATGGCCACTTGAAAGCGAAAGTAATCCCAATGTGAAAGTGTATTCTATGGTTAGCTGGTTATTCGGTGCATTATCACTCTGCATACTTCGTATACATATAATAGCTGGAGCAACACATGAATTGCATGATGGAGATTTTTAGAGAAATTGAGACTAAGGATTGATCGAAATACTGTAATCAGAGCTCTAACCATATATATCGAGGTTTACCTAGTTCTTCTTCTTGCGGTATATTGTGCTTGTGTTTCTGCAACATCTACCTGCAGCTCAGAAATCAACGTTTGAAAACAAGTTTTGAATAGGTTAATATTAGTTCTACGAGGAAGTTAGTTTATTACAGTGTGATAATTATATTTCATATCCAATTAAACAAAATTATATTGATATGATTTATGCATTCCTATCCCGCCAAATATATTGAAAGCATAAGCATACTAATTGTACCATTTACTGATATCATACAAACAAAAAACCTTGCACAATTGGTCAATTGGTGTAACATAATGAAGTTTCCAGTGGTTTGTCTAATCTTCATCGACATCAGACGTACAATACCTTTGCAATAAGCTAATTTCATAATCAAATGGTTATAAAATCAGTACTGTAATCGATATAGTATATATACTAATATGTTACTATCAGCTTCTTGATTTTTATCTATGAATTTCACCATGACGGGGTGAATTTGTGAAATCGAAGCACGAAATAGATAAACTGTAATACAAATCCAATGATATGATCTGTAGTTAAAAATGTAGGTTCTCTTGAAATGCATTGAATTTCGATTAGTTAAAATATTACATAACGATTCATTCGTCAGTCATTTGTGTCGACATTCTAAATGTAAAGAAGCCAGATAAACGAGCAGATAAATGTAACGAATGGAAATGACACACATAATTTATGTGGATAGCACGATGCTGTAGATTATATTGGCTTACAAAAAACAATTTCTTAAAATGGGGACGAGTTTTGCCAATTACAAGAAAAAGATGTACATGGCCTGCTGAAAGGGAATTAAAAATGGGCCTTGTCAACAGAGGTTGATATTTATCTGTTACTTTCAACTCTTACTTAATATGGCATTCAAACACAATTCTTGTAGTTGTCACTTCATCTGAAATTGATGCCTATTAGTGTGACACTGTATTATAGCTGTGTTTCATTTTAAGCATATTGTGTAAATACCATGTTATCATCTTTTTTTGAAAATAAGTCTAAGATCTAAAATGTGAATTGAGACTTGAATAACCAAAAGGTACGACCCGAACGAGACTCGAACTCGCAATCTTCTGATCCGAAGTCAGACGCCTTATCCATTAGGCCACCGGGCCACCTTATATAATATAGAGAGTTTATATCTTAAAGCACGTTGGTTATCAATGGATTGTATGTTAATAAGTGTTATAGATGTTAATAAAATAACTTATTGTGTATTGCGCTTAAATTCTCTGCGTACATCACATATGTTATCAGACCACGAAGAGGACGAATACTCTCCAAACAATGGCCACTTGAAAGCGAAAGTAATCCCAATGTGAAAGTGTATTCTATGGTTAGCTGGTTATTCGGTGCATTATCACTCTGCATACTTCGTATACATATAATAGCTGGAGCAACACATGAATTGCATGATGGAGATTTTTAGAGAAATTGAGACTAAGGATTGATCGAAATACTGTAATCAGAGCTCTAACCATATATATATCGAGGTTTACCTAGTTCTTCTTCTTGCGGTATATTGTGCTTGTGTTTCTGCAACATCTACCTGCAGCTCAGAAATCAACGTTTGAAAACAAGTTTTGAATAGGTTAATATTAGTTCTACGAGGAAGTTAGTTTATTACAGTGTGATAATTATATTTCATATCCAATTAAACAAAATTATATTGATATGATTTATGCATTCCTATCCCGCCAAATATATTGAAAGCATAAGCATACTAATTGTACCATTTACTGATATCATACAAACAAAAAACCTTGCACAATTGGTCAATTGGTGTAACATAATGAAGTTTCCAGTGGTTTGTCTAATCTTCATCGACATCAGACGTACAATACCTTTGCAATAAGCTAATTTCATAATCAAATGGTTATAAAATCAGTACTGTAATCGATAGTATATATACTAATATGTTACTATCAGCTTCTTGATTTTTATCTATGAATTTCACCATGACGGGGTGAATTTGTGAAATCGAAGCACGAAATAGATAAACTGTAATACAAATCCAATGATATGATCTGTAGTTAAAAATGTAGGTTCTCTTGAAATGCATTGAATTTCGATTAGTTAAAATATTACATAACGATTCATTCGTCAGTCATTTGTGTCGACATTCTAAATGTAAAGAAGCCAGATAAACGAGCAGATAAATGTAACGAATGGAAATGACACACATAATTTATGTGGATAGCACGATGCTGTAGATTATATTGGCTTACAAAAAACAATTTCTTAAAATGGGGACGAGTTTTGCCAATTACAAGAAAAAGATGTACATGGCCTGCTGAAAGGGAATTAAAAATGGGCCTTGTCAACAGAGGTTGATATTTATCTGTTACTTTCAACTCTTACTTAATATGGCATTCAAACACAATTCTTGTAGTTGTCACTTCATCTGAAATTGATGCCTATTAGTGTGACACTGTATTATAGCTGTGTTTCATTTTAAGCATATTGTGTAAATACCATGTTATCATCTTTTTTTGAAAATAAGTCTAAGATCTAAAATGTGAATTGAGACTTGAATAACCAAAAGGTACGACCCGAACGAGACTCGAACTCGCAATCTTCTGATCCGAAGTCAGACGCCTTATCCATTAGGCCACCGGGCCACCTTACATAATATAGAGAGTTTATATGTTAAAGCACGTTGGTTATCAATGGATTGTATGTTAATAAGTGTTATAGATGTTAATAAAATAACTTATTGTGTATTGCGCTTAAATTCTCTGCGTACATCACATATGTTATCAGACCACGAAGAGGACGAATACTCTCCAAACAATGGCCACTTGAAAGCGAAAGTAATCCCAATGTGAAAGTGTATTCTATGGTTAGCTGGTTATTCGTGTGCATTATCACTCTGCATACTTCGTATACATATAATAGCTGGAGCAACACATGAATTGCATGATGGAGATTTTTAGAGAAATTGAGACTAAGGATTGATCGAAATACTGTAATCAGAGCTCTAAGAGCTCTAACCATATATATCGAGGTTTACCTAGTTCTTCTTCTTGCGGTATATTGTGCTTGTGTTTCTGCAACATCTACCTGCAGCTCAGAAATCAACGTTTGAAAACAAGTTTTGAATAGGTTAATATTAGTTCTACGAGGAAGTTAGTTTATTACAGTGTGATAATTATATTTCATATCCAATTAAACAAAATTATATTGATATGATTTATGCATTCCTATCCCGCCAAATATATTGAAAGCATAAGCATACTAATTGTACCATTTACTGATATCATACAAACAAAAAACCTTGCACAATTGGTCAATTGGTGTAACATAATGAAGTTTCCAGTGGTTTGTCTAATCTTCATCGACATCAGACGTACAATACCTTTGCAATAAGCTAATTTCATAATCAAATGGTTATAAAATCAGTACTGTAATCGATAGTATATATACTAATATGTTACTATCAGCTTCTTGATTTTTATCTATGAATTTCACCATGACGGGGTGAATTTGTGAAATCGAAGCACGAAATAGATAAACTGTAATACAAATCCAATGATATGATCTGTAGTTAAAAATGTAGGTTCTCTTGAAATGCATTGAATTTCGATTAGTTAAAATATTACATAACGATTCATTCGTCAGTCATTTGTGTCGACATTCTAAATGTAAAGAAGCCAGATAAACGAGCAGATAAATGTAACGAATGGAAATGACACACATAATTTATGTGGATAGCACGATGCTGTAGATTATATTGGCTTACAAAAAACAATTTCTTAAAATGGGGACGAGTTTTGCCAATTACAAGAAAAAAAGATGTACATGGCCTGCTGAAAGGGAATTAAAAATGGGCCTTGTCAACAGAGGTTGATATTTATCTGTTACTTTCAACTCTTACTTAATATGGCATTCAAACACAATTCTTGTAGTTGTCACTTCATCTGAAATTGATGCCTATTAGTGTGACACTGTATTATAGCTGTGTTTCATTTTAAGCATATTGTGTAAATACCATGTATCATCTTTTTTTTGAAAATAAGTCTAAGATCTAAAATGTGAATTGAGACTTGAATAACCAAAAGGTACGACCCGAACGAGACTCGAACTCGCAATCTTCTGATCCGAAGTCAGACGCCTTATCCATTAGGCCACCGGGCCACCTTACATAATATAGAGAGTTTATATGTTAAAGCACGTTGGTTATCAATGGATTGTATGTTAATAAGTGTTATAGATGTTAATAAAATAACTTATTGTGTATTGCGCTTAAATTCTCTGCGTACATCACATATGTTATCAGACCACGAAGAGGACGAATACTCTCCAAACAATGGCCACTTGAAAGCGAAAGTAATCCCAATGTGAAAGTGTATTCTATGGGTTAGCTGGTTATCGGTGCATTATCACTCTGCATACTTCGTATACATATAATAGCTGGAGCAACACATGAATTGCATGATGGAGATTTTTAGAGAAATTGAGACTAAGGATTGATCGAAATACTGTAATCAGAGCTCTAGCTCTAACCATATATATCGAGGTTTACCTAGTTCTTCTTCTTGCGGTATATTGTGCTTGTGTTTCTGCAACATCTACCTGCAGCTCAGAAATCAACGTTTGAAAACAAGTTTTGAATAGGTTAATATTAGTTCTACGAGGAAGTTAGTTTATTACAGTGTGATAATTATATTTCATATCCAATTAAACAAAATTATATTGATATGATTTATGCATTCCTATCCCGCCAAATATATTGAAAGCATAAGCATACTAATTGTACCATTTACTGATATCATACAAACAAAAAACCTTGCACAATTGGTCAATTGGTGTAACATAATGAAGTTTCCAGTGGTTTGTCTAATCTTCATCGACATCAGACGTACAATACCTTTGCAATAAGCTAATTTCATAATCAAATGGTTATAAAATCAGTACTGTAATCGATAGTATATATACTAATATGTTACTATCAGCTTCTTGATTTTTATCTATGAATTTCACCATGACGGGGTGAATTTGTGAAATCGAAGCACGAAATAGATAAACTGTAATACAAATCCAATGATATGATCTGTAGTTAAAAATGTAGGTTCTCTTGAAATGCATTGAATTTCGATTAGTTAAAATATTACATAACGATTCATTCGTCAGTCATTTGTGTCGACATTCTAAATGTAAAGAAGCCAGATAAACGAGCAGATAAATGTAACGAATGGAAATGACACACATAATTTATGTGGATAGCACGATGCTGTAGATTATATTGGCTTACAAAAAACAATTTCTTAAAATGGGGACGAGTTTTGCCAATTACAAGAAAAAGATGTACATGGCCTGCTGAAAGGGAATTAAAAATGGGCCTTGTCAACAGAGGTTGATATTTATCTGTTACTTTCAACTCTTACTTAATATGGCATTCAAACACAATTCTTGTAGTTGTCACTTCATCTGAAATTGATGCCTATTAGTGTGACACTGTATTATAGCTGTGTTTCATTTTAAGCATATTGTGTAAATACCATGTTATCATCATCTTTTTTTGAAAATAAGTCTAAGATCTAAAATGTGAATTGAGACTTGAATAACCAAAAGGTACGACCCGAACGAGACTCGAACTCGCAATCTTCTGATCCGAAGTCAGACGCCTTATCCATTAGGCCACCGGGCCACCTTACATAATATAGAGAGTTTATATGTTAAAGCACGTTGGTTATCAATGGATTGTATGTTAATAAGTGTTATAGATGTTAATAAAATAACTTATTGTGTATTGCGCTTAAATTCTCTGCGTACATCACATATGTTATCAGACCACGAAGAGGACGAATACTCTCCAAACAATGGCCACTTGAAAGCGAAAGTAATCCCAATGTGAAAGTGTATTCTATGGTTAGCTGGTTATTCGGTGCATTATCACTCTGCATACTTCGTATACATATAATAGCTGGAGCAACACATGAATTGCATGATGGAGATTTTTAGAGAAATTGAGACTAAGGATTGATCGAAATACTGTAATCAGAGCTCTAACCATATATATATCGAGGTTTACCTAGTTCTTCTTCTTGCGGTATATTGTGCTTGTGTTTCTGCAACATCTACCTGCAGCTCAGAAATCAACGTTTGAAAACAAGTTTTGAATAGGTTAATATTAGTTCTACGAGGAAGTTAGTTTATTACAGTGTGATAATTATATTTCATATCCAATTAAACAAAATTATATTGATATGATTTATGCATTCCTATCCCGCCAAATATATTGAAAGCATAAGCATACTAATTGTACCATTTACTGATATCATACAAACAAAAAACCTTGCACAATTGGTCAATTGGTGTAACATAATGAAGTTTCCAGTGGTTTGTCTAATCTTCATCGACATCAGACGTACAATACCTTTGCAATAAGCTAATTTCATAATCAAATGGTTATAAAATCAGTACTGTAATCGATAGTATATATACTAATATGTTACTATCAGCTTCTTGATTTTTATCTATGAATTTCACCATGACGGGGTGAATTTGTGAAATCGAAGCACGAAATAGATAAACTGTAATACAAATCCAATGATATGATCTGTAGTTAAAAATGTAGGTTCTCTTGAAATGCATTGAATTTCGATTAGTTAAAATATTACATAACGATTCATTCGTCAGTCATTTGTGTCGACATTCTAAATGTAAAGAAGCCAGATAAACGAGCAGATAAATGTAACGAATGGAAATGACACACATAATTTATGTGGATAGCACGATGCTGTAGATTATATTGGCTTACAAAAAACAATTTCTTAAAATGGGGACGAGTTTTGCCAATTACAAGAAAAAGATGTACATGGCCTGCTGAAAGGGAATTAAAAATGGGCCTTGTCAACAGAGGTTGATATTTATCTGTTACTTTCAACTCTTACTTAATATGGCATTCAAACACAATTCTTGTAGTTGTCACTTCATCTGAAATTGATGCCTATTAGTGTGACACTGTATTATAGCTGTGTTTCATTTTAAGCATATTGTGTAAATACCATGTTATCATCTTTTTTTGAAAATAAGTCTAAGATCTAAAATGTGAATTGAGACTTGAATAACCAAAAGGTACGACCCGAACGAGACTCGAACTCGCAATCTTCTGATCCGAAGTCAGACGCCTTATCCATTAGGCCACCGGGCCACCTTACATAATATAGAGAGTTTATATGTTAAAGCACGTTGGTTATCAATGGATTGTATGTTAATAAGTGTTATAGATGTTAATAAAATAACTTATTGTGTATTGCGCTTAAATTCTCTGCGTACATCACATATGTTATCAGACCACGAAGAGGACGAATACTCTCCAAACAATGGCCACTTGAAAGCGAAAGTAATCCCAATGTGAAAGTCAACGTTTGAAAACAAGTTTTGAATAGGTTAATATTAGTTCTACGAGGAAGTTAGTTTATTACAGTGTGATAATTATATTTCATATCCAATTAAACAAAATTATATTGATATGATTTATGCATTCCTATCCCGCCAAATATATTGAAAGCATAAGCATACTAATTGTACCATTTACTGATATCATACAAACAAAAAACCTTGCACAATTGGTCAATTGGTGTAACATAATGAAGTTTCCAGTGGTTTGTCTAATCTTCATCGACATCAGACGTACAATACCTTTGCAATAAGCTAATTTCATAATCAAATGGTTATAAAA
>JAXDRA010000895.1:0-30803 GCA_034190875.2 Urechis unicinctus
ACGCGCGTCGTCAAGCCAGAGGCGAGCACCAAGCAACTCAGACCGGCCCTAGTCATGTACTTCAAAACCCCAGAAGCGAACGTTGATAATGTAACGAATCGATAAAACTTGAATTCAAGACATTTGAAGGAATCTGATATTTGATTGCAGACATGTTCATATTACAACTGAACAAAACGAAAAGTGCTATGTACAGTGTTGTCTTAAATGTATAAAAATGTGTAGACGAAATGTATTTGAAAGATGACTGGTTATATAAAGGTATAAACTTCAATCCGTTTAAGCAATAGCAACAAATGAAATGTGAATATTACATGAAATAAACATCATATGCTATCTTGTATTTCGTAATCGTATAATTTTGGAGGTAACAAGCTTTTTCAATTGAGAGGCTATAAAGATAAACACATGAATGAGGATTCGCAACCCTCAATAGTTGAAACACTGTTTAAACACAGAAAAGTAAATTCTTTCAGCTAACAAGGAAAAAAACCTGACTGTTTGTAAAAACAATGCGATGGTAATTTATCGAAATCTTGATAATAGTTTCTTTTCAACTTTCCGAAACTAATACCAAATCTAACTTACCTAATATTGAGCGAAACGAAGTCAAAGTACTGCTTGCTATTATGTGAAGCGATGGCAAATATACCCCACTTTGTTAAGCACTTGGTGATAACGTTAACCGGAGAGTGACGCATGCAGAGAAATTTGTGATTTCACTGAACATTATAATATTTTCATTAATGTATCTATTCACCACGAACACAAATAATATATTCATATAAAGAAGATATTTGCATTTATACCGTCTTAAAAGAAACAAGCAATGTTGGACAAACAAACGATGAAGAAGATTCTAGCAGATTTAAACAAAAGATCGAAAGCAATGATATTTCTGAAATTATTCGTCAATCATAAACAGTACAAATCAAAGGAAATTGTCGCTGATCTAAACAAAAGATCGAAAGCAATGATATTTCTGAAATTATTCGACAATCATATACTGTACATATAGAATGTAATCGCCGAGATAATAAAGGGAGATGCAGGTCGTCTGAATACTATATTTCTTACCTCCGCATTTCCGGGTGTTATCATGTTGGGCGGAATGCGTGATACGATGATAGCAAATAATATAAGTAACAATTAGCAATACCTGATTTGAACTGCCTCAAATGAGAGAGATCCTTTGAGGGATTTAGTCAACACCCCAGAAAGCACGAGAGCGACCACAAGAACACGCGAATGGGATTAACTGCAACGCGAGTTGATAAAGCGTGACGCGCACCAGCAACACGTGACCACCTCACTACTGCCGCGCTCCGACGCTTAAGGAAAACACCTTAAGTAAATAAAGTCTGGGGAGACAAAATTGAGGTGACGAGGGCCGGGCTGAGGATTCCTCGTGGCTGCTGGTCGCAGACAGGTAGAGACGACTATGGTCAACACGAGGCAGGATGAAGGAAGCAAGACAGACGACCGGGGAGGATATAAAGACGACCTCCATCACCTCATCTCATCATTCCAACCAGATACCTGCAGAGCTTCACTCCGTCATCAGTCAACGACAAGATTTCTTCAGTATGCAGCTCGTCAAGTTGGCCAGTCTCGTCTCCTGTCTTCTGTATTCAGTCGGCGCTCTAGCTCTACCAGCAGACCCCACGCCAGCCTCTGTATCCGACAACCCTGGCAGTCACTCAGAGATGCTGGGCAGGATGCTGAGGGACCGTGGTACACAGCCCCAGGATTCAGGTGCTGGTAAAAAAACTGCCCGATCATCGTCATCCCGCAAGCGAGGAGAGAAGTCGTCGCCCTCTTTGGACAAGATGTTTGCTGAGCTGCCCGCGGGTATCGCTGAACTCTTCAAGAAAGCATATTCGACGCCAGGTAAGCGATTGGTCATTAACTTTCAAAAAATGAATACAGAAAATAGTTTAGTACACAAATGTCGCGGTTTTAGTGTTCAATATTATAAGGTACTCGACGAAACTATTAGTATATGATTATAATTCAAAGACTGCATTCGTTTTGTAGGCCTGAAAGGTGATGTGCTGTACACAGCCAGAAGACATTGTGAGATTAAATTCACTATGGACAACTTCCGGCATCTGAAGCCCGCCGATGTTCTTATGGCTCAAGTCCATCTTTATCATATCCGCCCACGCAAACCTCTTCCAATCCGATCCTCTAGGTCGGACTCCCAACAGGTGCGCCACGCGCGAGTCAGTGTGCACCAAGTCACGAAAAAGGGCAAGAAATTCCACGCAGTCACCAAAGTTCTCGACAGCAGGTGGGTATCTTTGTTCAATTGCATAATTAAAATTTCAAATCTCACTCCTTACGAATCTTCTTCGGTCACAAAATCTTTCTTTGACGTTAACTTGATAATTACTGGTCCCACAAAGCCAAATCATCTGACATCTAGAATATCAATTACTTCCATGCAAATGATATTGAATCCTTAAATGGGTAATGATGATATCCCAGACGGTATTTCTATAGTGGTCATATGCTTGCAGGTTACTGAGTGTGGATGAGTCAGGCTGGGTGAGTTTTGACATCACCTCAGCAGTTAAGAACTGGATTCGCCGTCCATCTACAAACCTGGGTCTGGAGGTGTGGGTAGAAAGCACTGAGGCCGGGAAACAAGCCGTACGGGTCGCTCGTAAGACGCGCGTCGTCAAGCCAGACGCGAGCACCAAGCAACTCAGACCGGCCCTAGTCATGTACTTCAAAACCCCAGAAGCGAACGTTGATAATGTAACGAATCGATAAAACTTGAATTCAAGACATTTGAAGGAATCTGATATTTGATTGCAGACATGTTCATATTACAACTGAACAAAACGAAAAGTGCTATGTACAGTGTTGTCTTAAATGTATAAAAATGTGTAGACGAAATGTATTTGAAAGATGACTGGTTATATAAAGGTATAAACTTCAATCCGTTTAAGCAATAGCAACAAATGAAATGTGAATATTACATGAAATAAACATCATATGCTATCTTGTATTTCGTAATCGTATAATTTTGGAGGTAACAAGCTTTTTCAATTGAGAGGCTATAAAGATAAACACATGAATGAGGATTCGCAACCCTCAATAGTTGAAACACTGTTTAAACACAGAAAAGTAAATTCTTTCAGCTAACAAGGAAAAAAACCTGACTGTTTGTAAAAACAATGCGATGGTAATTTATCGAAATCTTGATAATAGTTTCTTTTCAACTTTCCGAAACTAATACCAAATCTAACTTACCTAATATTGAGCGAAACGAAGTCAAAGTACTGCTTGCTATTATGTGAAGCGATGGCAAATATACCCCACTTTGTTAAGCACTTGGTGATAACGTTAACCGGAGAGTGACGCATGCAGAGAAATTTGTGATTTCACTGAACATTATAATATTTTCATTAATGTATCTATTCACCACGAACACAATATATTCATATAAAGAAGATATTTGCATTTATACCGTCTTAAAAGAAACAAGCAATGTTGGACAAACAAACGATGATGATTCTAGCAGATTTAAACAAAAGATCGAAAGCAATGATATTTCTGAAATTATTCGTCAATCATAAACAGTACAAATCAAAGGAAGTTGTCGCTGATCTAAACAAAAGATCGAAAGCAATATTTCTGAAATTATTCGACAATCATATACTGTACATATAGAATGTAATCGCCGAGATAATAAAGGGAGATGCAGGTCGTCTGAATACTATATTTCTTACCTCCGCATTTCCGGGTGTTATCATGTGGGGCGGAATGCGTGATACGATGATAGCAAATAATATAAGTAACAATTAGCAATACCTGATTTGAACTGCCTCAAATGAGAGAGATCCTTTGAGGGATTTAGTCAACACCCCAGAAAGCACGAGAGCGACCACAAGAACACGCGAATGGGATTAACTGCAACGCGAGTTGATAAAGCGTGACGCGCACCAGCAACACGTGACCACCTCACTACTGCCGCGCTCCGACGCTTAAGGAAAACACCTTAAGTAAATAAAGTCTGGGGAGACAAAATTGAGGTGACGAGGGCCGGGCTGAGGATTCCTCGTGGCTGCTGGTCGCAGACAAGTAGAGACGACTATGGTCAACACGAGGCAGGATGAAGGAAGCAAGACAGACGACCGGGGAGGATATAAAGACGACCTCCATCACCTCATCTCATCATTCCAACCAGATACCTGCAGAGCTTCACTCCGTCATCAGTCAACGACAAGATTTCTTCAGTATGCAGCTCGTCAAGTTGGCCAGTCTCGTCTCCTGTCTTCTGTATTCAGTCGGCGCTCTAGCTCTACCAGCAGACCCCACGCCAGCCTCTGTATCCGACAACCCTGGCAGTCACTCAGAGATGCTGGGCAGGATGCTGAGGGACCGTGGTACACAGCCCCAGGATTCAGGTGCTGGTAAAAAAAACTGCCCGATCATCGTCATCCCGCAAGCGAGGAGAGAAGTCGTCGCCCTCTTTGGACAAGATGTTTGCTGAGCTGCCCGCGGGTATCGCTGAACTCTTCAAGAAAGCATATTCGACGCCAGGTAAGCGATTGGTCATTAACTTTCAAAAAATGAATACAGAAAATAGTTTAGTACACAAAATGTCGCGGTTTTAGTGTTCAATATTATAAGGTACTCGACGAAACTATTAGTATATGATTATAATTCAAAGACTGCATTCGTTTTGTAGGCCTGAAAGGTGATGTGCTGTACACAGCCAGAAGACATTGTGAGATTAAATTCACTATGGACAACTTCCGGCATCTGAAGCCCGCCGATGTTCTTATGGCTCAAGTCCATCTTTATCATATCCGCCCACGCAAACCTCTTCCAATCCGATCCTCCAGGTCGGACTCCCAACAGGTGCGCCACGCGCGAGTCAGTGTGCACCAAGTCACGAAAAAGGGCAAGAAATTCAACGCAGTCACCAAAGTTCTCGACAGCAGGTGGGTATCTTTGTTCAATTGCATAATTAAAATTTCAAATCTCACTCCTTACGAATCTTCTTCGGTCACAAAATCTTTCTTTGACGTTAACTTGATAATTACTGGTCCCACAAAGCCAAATCATCTGACATCTAGAATATCAATTACTTCCATGCAAATGATATTGAATCCTTAAATGGGTAATGATGATATCCCAGACGGTATTTCTATAGTGGTCATATGCTTGCAGGTTACTGAGTGTGGATGAGTCAGGCTGGGTGAGTTTTGACATCACCTCAGCAGTTAAGAACTGGATTCGCCGTCCATCTACAAACCTGGGTCTGGAGGTGTGGGTAGAAAGCACTGAGGCCGGGAAACAAGCCGTACGGGTCGCTCGTAAGACGCGCGTCGTCAAGCCAGACGCGAGCACCAAGCAACTCAGACCGGCCCTAGTCATGTACTTCAAAACCCCAGAAGCGAACGTTGATAATGTAACGAATCGATAAAACTTGAATTCAAGACATTTGAAGGAATCTGATATTTGATTGCAGACATGTTCATATTACAACTGAACAAAACGAAAAGTGCTATGTACAGTGTTGTCTTAAATGTATAAAAAATGTGTAGACGAAATGTATTTGAAAGATGACTGGTTATATAAAGGTATAAACTTCAATCCGTTTAAGCAATAGCAACAAATGAAATGTGAATATTACATGAAATAAACATCATATGCTATCTTGTATTTCGTAATCGTATAATTTTGGAGGTAACAAGCTTTTTCAATTGAGAGGCTATAAAGATAAACACATGAATGAGGATTCGCAACCCTCAATAGTTGAAACACTGTTTAAACACAGAAAAGTAAATTCTTTCAGCTAACAAGGAAAAAAACCTGACTGTTTGTAAAAACAATGCGATGGTAATTTATCGAAATCTTGATAATAGTTTCTTTTCAACTTTCCGAAACTAATACCAAATCTAACTTACCTAATATTGAGCGAAACGAAGTCAAAGTACTGCTTGCTATTATGTGAAGCGATGGCAAATATACCCCACTTTGTTAAGCACTTGGTGATAACGTTAACCGGAGAGTGACGCATGCAGAGAAATTTGTGATTACACTGAACATTATAATATTTTTAATAATGTATCTATTCACCACGAACACAAATAATATATTCATATAAAGAAGATATTTGCATTTATACCGTCTTAAAAGAAACAAGCAATGTTGGACAAACAAACGATGAAGATTCTAGCAGATTTAAACAAAAGATCGAAAGCAATGATATTTCTGATATTATTCGTCAATCATAAACTATACAAATCAAAGGAAATTGTCGCTGATCTAAACAAAAGATCGAAAGCAATGATATTTTCTGAAATTATTCGACAATCATATACTGTACATATAGAATGTAATCGCCGAGATAATAAAGGGAGATGCAGGTCGTCTGAATACTATATTTCTTACCTCCGCATTTCCGGGTGTTATCATGTGGGGCGGAATGCGTGATACGATGATGATAGCAAATAATATAAGTAACAATTAGCAATACCTGATTTGAACTGCCTCAAATGAGAGAGATCCTTTGAGGGATTTAGTCAACACCCCAGAAAGCACGAGAGCGACCACAAGAACACGCGAATGGGATTAACTGCAACGCGAGTTGATAAAGCGTGACGCGCACCAGCAACACGTGACCACCTCACTACTGCCGCGCTCCGACGCTTAAGGAAAACACCTTAAGTAAATAAAGTCTGGGGAGACAAAATTGAGGTGACGAGGGCCGGGCTGAGGATTCCTCGTGGCTGCTGGTCGCAGACAGGTAGAGACGACTATGGTCAACACGAGGCAGGATGAAGGAAGCAAGACAGACGACCGGGGAGGATATAAAGACGACCTCCATCACCTCATCTCATCATTCCAACCAGATACCTGCAGAGCTTCACTCCGTCATCAGTCAACGACAAGATTTCTTCAGTATGCAGCTCGTCATGTTGGCCAGTCTCGTCTCCTGTCTTCTGTATTCAGTCGGCGCTCTAGCTCTACCAGCAGACCCCACGCCAGCCTCTGTATCCGACAACCCTGGCAGTCACTCAGAGATGCTGGGCAGGATGCTGAGGGACCGTGGTACACAGCCCCAGGATTCAGGTGCTGGTAAAAAAAACTGCCCGATCATCGTCATCCCGCAAGCGAGGAGAGAAGTCGTCGCCCTCTTTGGACAAGATGTTTGCTGAGCTGCCCGCGGGTATCGCTGAACTCTTCAAGAAAGCATATTCGACGCCAGGTAAGCGATTGGTCATTAACTTTCAAAAAATGAATACAGAAAATAGTTTAGTACACAAAATGTCGCGGTTTTAGTGTTCAATATTATAAGGTACTCGACGAAACTATTAGTATATGATTATAATTCAAAGACTGCATTCGTTTTGTAGGCCTGAAAGGTGATGTGCTGTACACAGCCAGAAGACATTGTGAGATTAAATTCACTATGGACAACTTCCGGCATCTGAAGCCCGCCGATGTTCTTATGGCTCAAGTCCATCTTTATCATATCCGCCCGCGCAAACCTCTTCCAATCCGATCCTCTAGGTCGGACTCCCAACAGGTGCGCCACGCGCGAGTCAGTGTGCACCAAGTCACGAAAAAGGGCAAGAAATTCCACGCAGTCACCAAAGTTCTCGACAGCAGGTGGGTATCTTTGTTCAATTGCATAATTAAAATTTCAAATCTCACTCCTTACGAATCTTCTTCGGTCTCAAAATCTTTCTTTGACGTTAACTTGATAATTACTGGTCCCACAAAGCCAAATCATCTGACATCTAGAATATCAATTACTTCCATGCAAATGATATTGAATCCTTAAATGGGTAATGATGATATCCCAGACGGTATTTCTATAGTGGTCATATGCTTGCAGGTTACTGAGTGTGGATGAGTCAGGCTGGGTGAGTTTTGACATCACCTCAGCAGTTAAGAACTGGATTCGCCGTCCATCTACAAACCTGGGTCTGGAGGTGTGGGTAGAAAGCACTGAGGCCGGGAAACAAGCCGTACGGGTCGCTCGTAAGACGCGCGTCGTCAAGCCAGAGGCGAGCACCAAGCAACTCAGACCGGCCCTAGTCATGTACTTCAAAACCCCAGAAGCGAACGTTGATAATGTAACGAATCGATAAAACTTGAATTCAAGACATTTGAAGGAATCTGATATTTGATTGCAGACATGTTCATATTACAACTGAACAAAACGAAAAGTGCTATGTACAGTGTTGTCTTAAATGTATAAAAATGTGTAGACGAAATGTATTTGAAAGATGACTGGTTATATAAAGGTATAAACTTCAATCCGTTTAAGCAATAGCAACAAATGAAATGTGAATACAGTGAAACCTCTCTAAGTCGACCGACGATGGGACTGGAAAAAATCGATCGACTTAGGGAGGTGGTCGGGTTACAGAATATCCATCCGATATTTTACTCGTGGAGAAAAAAACAACAGAAAAAGAGCTGTTTTCACAATACAATGTAGGTTTTTTTGTTATTTGGAAAATCAGATATTCAAATATACAAGTTATCACTTTTGCAGAAATTTCTTTATCGAAACTTGCTTGGCGGTTGCTTTAGCTGCGATGGCATTCCTCTCTAGTGGTTATGGAGGGAGGCGACAAATGGAAGCATGTCCCCCAGATCTTTCTCTAGACAGAAACAGCATCACGTCGCCTACTCGCTGAAGGCACTCACTGAAGGTCATGGTGGTCGTTTCTGGTGTGGTGGAGGACGCGCGGTCGTCGTCGTCGCTCTCAGCCGGTTGTGATACGCCAGTGATTTGAGAGACAACAATATCCTTCCAGCCATCCTTCAGTTCCTCCGTTGTCGGCGCCTTATCGTCCAGAGCGACATACTCCTCAGTATCCGTGATGGGGTCAGTCATGTTCGCTCTTAAGTCCTTGAGTAATTGTGCAAGGGGGATATCGAGGGAGTGGTCGTCCTCCTGCAGGTCATTTGCTGTGCTCATGTTGAAACCACATCTCGCAAAGCATCTGGTCACTGCGGAGGATTTGCATTCGCTGACGGCGCTCGCCACCCCACCCTTACACTGATCACCCTTGATGCTGAGTGACCGGTCCGGTAGCGCACGGAAAAACAAGCAAGTCTCATCCATGTTAAAGATGTCACACGCCGAATAGCTACGGATGAGGCTCGGCAGCTTGCTGGTCCAATCGTCAACGCTGCTTTGGGGCACTTCCCCACTCTCGCCATTGACAACGTGGTGCGTTATGTTATGACGAGAACGGAATTTCTGAAGCCAGCCATTCGATGCTTTAAAACCTTCAATTTTCATCTTAGCGGCGAACTCAAGGGTTTTCTCTTGCAACATAGGCCCGCTGACGGAAACGTTGATGGAGCGGGCCTTCTGAAACTAAGTCCATATGGCACATTATAACTCTTCTCTATCAACACGGGTCCGAATGCGCTTGCGACTTGGTTCTTCATTAGCCTCGTATGCCATAATGTAATCAGCTTTACGTTTCAGTATGTTTTGAACTGTTGATTTTCCGATGCCAAAGATATCAGCAAGCTGTTGATTGCTCTTGCCCTCGCGTTCCTTCGTGCCGATAAGTTCTACTTTCCGTGAGAGTGGAAGCTCCTTCGCCTTTTTCCGTGTTGCTGCCATGACACTCAGTGAGATAATGATTCATAAGACCAATATCCACACCTTAAATAGCCGCTACTTGTATCTTACGTGTGTGTTGTAACAAGAGGGAGTTTTGTGATCAAGATCATCAAAGCTCACGCCGTTCACAGGTGCATCGCTCGATTGTATCTGTTCTAAAGGTATCGAGTTTTGTGATCAAGATTATCAAAGCTTCAGTGCATACTCTAACAACACCGAACGAACCGCTAACCTGTTTCACACATTTCAAGAGTGCTATTCAGTCCGCAGGCGTTATCGCCTGAGTGTGTGTGTTTCGCTAATTGCAATCAACCGGTGACTCTAATCCTTCCGCCAGCCGACAATAGGGAATATCAAATGGGGCGTTGGGACCAAAATGATCGATCGACTTACAGAGTAGGGAGGTGATCGGGTTAGAGAATTCTGTCACAATGCTTAAGTATAGGCCGACCATCGGGACTGGAAAAAATCGATCGAGTTAGGGAGGCGATCGGGTTAGGGAGGTGGTCGGGCAGGGAGGTTTTACTGTATTACATGAAATAAACATCATATGCTATCTTGTATTTCGTAATCGTATAATTTTGGAGGTAACAAGCTTTTTCAATTGAGAGGCTATAAAGATAAACACATGAATGAGGATTCGCAACCCTCAATTGTTGAAACACTGTTTAAACACAGAAAAGTAAATTCTTTCAGCTAACAAGGAAAAAAACCTGACTGTTTGTAAAAACAATGCGATGGTAATTTATCGAAATCTTGATAATAGTTTCTTTTCAACTTTCCGAAACTAATACCAAATCTAACTTACCTAATATTGAGCGAAACGAAGTCAAAGTACTGCTTGCTATTATGTGAAGCGATGGCAAATATACCCCACTTTGTTAAGCACTTGGTGATAACGTTAACCGGAGAGTGACGCATGCAGAGAAATTTGTGATTTCACTGAACATTATAATATTTTCATTAATGTATCTATTCACCACGAACACAAATAATATATTCATATAAAGAAGATATTTGCATTTATACCGTCTTAAAAGAAACAAGCAATGTTGGACAAACAAACGATGAAGATTACAGCAGATTTAAACAAAAGATCGAAAGCAATGATATTTCTGAAATTATTCGTCAATCATAAACAGTACAAATCAAAGGAAATTGTCGCTGATCTAAACAAAAGATCGAAAGCAATGATATTTCTGAAATTATTCGACAATCATATACTGTACATATAGAATGTAATCGCCGAGATAATAAAGGGAGATGCAGGTCGTCTGAATACTATATTTCTTACCTCCGCATTTCCTGGTGTTATCATGTTGGGCGGAATGCGTGATACGATGATAGCAAATAATATAAGTAACAATTAGCAATACCTGATTTGAACTGCCTCAAATGAGAGAGATCCTTTGAGGGATTTAGTCAACACCCCAGAAAGCACGAGAGCGACCACAAGAACACGCGAATGGGATTAACTGCAACGCGAGTTGATAAAGCGTGACGCGCACCAGCAACACGTGACCACCTCACTACTGCCGCGCTCCGACGCTTAAGGAAAACACCTTAAGTAAATAAAGTCTGGGGAGACAAAATTGAGGTGACGAGGGCCGGGCTGAGGATTCCTCGTGGCTGCTGGTCGCAGACAGGTAGAGACGACTATGGTCAACACGAGGCAGGATGAAGGAAGCAAGACAGACGACCGGGGAGGATATAAAGACGACCTTCATCACCTCATCTCATCATTCCAACCAGATACCTGCAGAGCTTCACTCCGTCATCAGTCAACGACAAGATTTCTTCAGTATGCAGCTCGTCAAGTTGGCCAGTCTCGTCTCCTGTCTTCTGTATTCAGTCGGCGCTCTAGCTCTACCAGCAGACCCCACGCCAGCCTCTGTATCCGACAACCCTGGCAGTCACTCAGAGATGCTGGGCAGGATGCTGAGGGACCGTGGTACACAGCCCCAGGATTCAGGTGCTGGTAAAAAAACTGCCCGATCATCGTCATCCCGCAAGCGAGGAGAGAAGTCGTCGCCCTCTTTGGACAAGATGTTTGCTGAGCTGCCCGCGGGTATCGCTGAACTCTTCAAGAAAGCATATTCGACGCCAGGTAAGCGATTGGTCATTAACTTTCAAAAAATGAATACAGAAAATAGTTTAGTACACAAAATGTCGCGGTTTTAGTGTTCAATATTATAAGGTACTCGACGAAACTATTAGTATATGATTATAATTCAAAGACTGCATTCGTTTTGTAGGCCTGAAAGGTGATGTGCTGTACACAGCCAGAAGACATTGTGAGATTAAATTCACTATGGACAACTTCCGGCATCTGAACCCCGCCGATGTTCTTATGGCTCAAGTCCATCTTTATCATATCCGCCCGCGCAAACCTCTTCCAATCCGATCCTCCAGGTCGGACTCCCAACAGGTGCGCCACGCGCGAGTCAGTGTGCACCAAGTCACGAAAAAGGGCAAGAAATTCCACGCAGTCACCAAAGTTCTCGACAGCAGGTGGGTATCTTTGTTCAATTGCATAATTAAAATTTCAAATCTCACTCCTTACGAATCTTCTTCGGTCACAAAATCTTTCTTTGACGTTAACTTGATAATTACTGGTCCCACAAAGCCAAATCATCTGACATCTAGAATATCAATTACTTCCATGCAAATGATATTGAATCCTTAAATGGGTAATGATGATATCCCAGACGGTATTTCTATAGTGGTCATATGCTTGCAGGTTACTGAGTGTGGATGAGTCAGGCTGGGTGAGTTTTGACATCACCTCAGCAGTTAAGAACTGGATTCGCCGTCCATCTACAAACCTGGGTCTGGAGGTGTGGGTAGAAAGCACTGAGGCCGGGAAACAAGCCGTACGGGTCGCTCGTAAGACGCGCGTCGTCAAGCCAGACGCGAGCACCAAGCAACTCAGACCGGCCCTAGTCATGTACTTCAAAACCCCAGAAGCGAACGTTGATAATGTAACGAATCGATAAAACTTGAATTCAAGACATTTGAAGGAATCTGATATTTGATTGCAGACATGTTCATATTACAACTGAACAAAACGAAAAGTGCTATGTACAGTGTTGTCTTAAATGTATAAAAATGTGTAGACGAAATGTATTTGAAAGATGACTGGTTATATAAAGGTATAAACTTCAATCCGTTTAAGCAATAGCAACAAATGAAATGTGAATATTACATGAAATAAACATCATATGCTATCTTGTATTTCGTAATCGTATAATTTTGGAGGTAACAAGCTTTTTCAATTGAGAGGCTATAAAGATAAACACATGAATGAGGATTCGCAACCCTCAATTGTTGAAACACTTTAAACACAGAAAAGTAAATTCTTTCAGCTAACAAGGAAAAAAACCTGACTGTTTGTAAAAACAATGCGATGGTAATTTATCGAAATCTTGATAATAGTTTCTTTTCAACTTTCCGAAACTAATACCAAATCTAACTTACCTAATATTGAGCGAAACGAAGTCAAAGTACTGCTTGCTATTATGTGAAGCGATGGCAAATATACCCCACTTTGTTAAGCACTTGGTGATAACGTTAACCGGAGAGTGACGCATGCAGAGAAATTTGTGATTTCACTGAACATTATAATATTTTCATTAATGTATCTATTCACCACGAACACAAATAATATATTCATATAAAGAAGATATTTGCATTTATACCGTCTTAAAAGAAACAAGCAATGTTGGACAAACAAACGATGAAGATTCTAGCAGATTTAAACAAAAGATCGAAAGCAATGATATTTCTGAAATTATTCGTCAATCATAAACTATACAAATCAAAGGAAATTGTCGCCTGATCTAAACAAAAGATCGAAAGCAATGATATTTTCTGAAATTATTCGACAATCATATACTGTACATATAGAATGTAATCGCCGAGATAATAAAGGGAGATGCAGGTCGTCTGAATACTATATTTCTTACCTCCGCATTTCCGGGTGTTATCATGTTGGGCGGAATGCGTGATACGATGATAGCAAATAATATAAGTAACAATTAGCAATACCTGATTTGAACTGCCTCAAATGAGAGAGATCCTTTGAGGGATTTAGTCAACACCCCAGAAAGCACGAGAGCGACCACAAGAACACGCGAATGGGATTAACTGCAACGCGAGTTGATAAAGCGTGACGCGCACCAGCAACACGTGACCACCTCACTACTGCCGCGCTCCGACGCTTAAGGAAAACACCTTAAGTAAATAAAGTCTGGGGAGACAAAATTGAGGTGACGAGGGCCGGGCTGAGGATTCCTCGTGGCTGCTGGTCGCAGACAGGTAGAGACGACTATGGTCAACAACACGAGGCAGGATGAAGGAAGCAAGACAGACGACCGGGGAGGATATAAAGACGACCTCCATCACCTCATCTCATCATTCCAACCAGATACCTGCAGAGCTTCACTCCGTCATCAGTCAACGACAAGATTTCTTCAGTATGCAGCTCGTCAAGTTGGCCAGTCTCGTCTCCTGTCTTCTGTATTCAGTCGGCGCTCTAGCTCTACCAGCAGACCCCACGCCAGCCTCTGTATCCGACAACCCTGGCAGTCACTCAGAGATGCTGGGCAGGATGCTGAGGGACCGTGGTACACAGCCCCAGGATTCAGGTGCTGGTAAAAAAAAACTGCCCGATCATCGTCATCCCGCAAGCGAGGAGAGAAGTCGTCGCCCTCTTTGGACAAGATGTTTGCTGAGCTGCCCGCGGGTATCGCTGAACTCTTCAAGAAAGCATATTCGACGCCAGGTAAGCGATTGGTCATTAACTTTCAAAAAATGAATACAGAAAATAGTTTAGTACACAAATGTCGCGGTTTTAGTGTTCAATATTATAAGGTACTCGACGAAACTATTAGTATATGATTATAATTCAAAGACTGCATTCGTTTTGTAGGCCTGAAAGGTGATGTGCTGTACACAGCCAGAAGACATTGTGAGATTAAATTCACTATGGACAACTTCCGGCATCTGAAGCCCGCCGATGTTCTTATGGCTCAAGTCCATCTTTATCATATCCGCCCGCGCAAACCTCTTCCAATCCGATCCTCTAGGTCGGACTCCCAACAGGTGCGCCACGCGCGAGTCAGTGTGCACCAAGTCACGAAAAAGGGCAAGAAATTCCACGCAGTCACCAAAGTTCTCGACAGCAGGTGGGTATCTTTGTTCAATTGCATAATTAAAATTTCAAATCTCACTCCTTACGAATCTTCTTCGGTCACACAAAAATCTTTCTTTGACGTTAACTTGATAATTACTGGTCCCACAAAGCCAAATCATCTGACATCTAGAATATCAATTACTTCCATGCAAATGATATTGAATCCTTAAATGGGTAATGATGATATCCCAGACGGTATTTCTATAGTGGTCATATGCTTGCAGGTTACTGAGTGTGGATGAGTCAGGCTGGGTGAGTTTTGACATCACCTCAGCAGTTAAGAACTGGATTCGCCGTCCATCTACAAACCTGGGTCTGGAGGTGTGGGTAGAAAGCACTGAGGCCGGGAAACAAGCCGTACGGGTCGCTCGTAAGACGCGCGTCGTCAAGCCAGACGCGAGCACCAAGCAACTCAGACCGGCCCTAGTCATGTACTTCAAAACCCCAGAAGCGAACGTTGATAATGTAACGAATCGATAAAACTTGAATTCAAGACATTTGAAGGAATCTGATATTTGATTGCAGACATGTTCATATTACAACTGAACAAAACGAAAAGTGCTATGTACAGTGTTGTCTTAAATGTATAAAAATGTGTAGACGAAATGTATTTGAAAGATGACTGGTTATATAAAGGTATAAACTTCAATCCGTTTAAGCAATAGCAACAAATGAAATGTGAATATTACATGAAATAAACATCATATGCTATCTTGTATTTCGTAATCGTATAATTTTGGAGGTAACAAGCTTTTTCAATTGAGAGGCTATAAAGATAAACACATGAATGAGGATTCGCAACCCTCAATTGTTGAAACACTGTTTAAACACAGAAAAGTAAATTCTTTCAGCTAACAAGGAAAAAAACCTGACTGTTTGTAAAAACAATGCGATGGTAATTTATCGAAATCTTGATAATAGTTTCTTTTCAACTTTCCGAAACTAATACCAAATCTAACTTACCTAATATTGAGCGAAACGAAGTCAAAGTACTGCTTGCTATTATGTGAAGCGATGGCAAATATACCCCACTTTGTTAAGCATTTGGTGATAACGTTAACCGGAGAGTGACGCATGCAGAGAAATTTGTGATTTCACTGAACATTATAATATTTTCATTAATGTATCTATTCACCACGAACACAAATAATATATTCATATAAAGAAGATATTTGCATTTATACCGTCTTAAAAAAGAACAAGCAATGTTGGACAAACAAACGATGAAGATTCTAGCAGATTTAAACAAAAGATCGAAAGCAATGATATTTCTGAAATTATTCGTCAATCATAAACTATACAAATCAAAGGAAATTGTCGCTGATCTAAACAAAAGATCGAAAGCAATGATATTTTCTGAAATTATTCGACAATCATATACTGTACATATAGAATGTAATCGCCGAGATAATAAAGGGAGATGCAGGTCGTCTGAATACTATATTTCTTACCTCCGCATTTCCGGGTGTTATCATGTTGGGCGGAATGCGTGATACGATGATAGCAAATAATATAAGTAACAATTAGCAATACCTGATTTGAACTGCCTCAAATGAGAGAGATCCTTTGAGGGATTTAGTCAACACCCCAGAAAGCACGAGAGCGACCACAAGAACACGCGAATGGGATTAACTGCAACGCGAGTTGATAAAGCGCGTGACGCGCACCAGCAACACGTGACCACCTCACTACTGCCGCGCTCCGACGCTTAAGGAAAACACCTTAAGTAAATAAAGTCTGGGGAGACAAAATTGAGGTGACGAGGGCCGGGCTGAGGATTCCTCGTGGCTGCTGGTCGCAGACAGGTAGAGACGACTATGGTCAACACGAGGCAGGATGAAGGAAGCAAGACAGACGACCGGGGAGGATATAAAGACGACCTCCATCACCTCATCTCATCATTCCAACCAGATACCTGCAGAGCTTCACTCCGTCATCAGTCAACGACAAGATTTCTTCAGTATGCAGCTCGTCAAGTTGGCCAGTCTCGTCTCCTGTCTTCTGTATTCAGTCGGCGCTCTAGCTCTACCAGCAGACCCCACGCCAGCCTCTGTATCCGACAACCCTGGCAGTCACTCAGAGATGCTGGGCAGGATGCTGAGGGACCGTGGTACACAGCCCCAGGATTCAGGTGCTGGTAAAAAAACTGCCCGATCATCGTCATCCCGCAAGCGAGGAGAGAAGTCGTCGCCCTCTTTGGACAAGATGTTTGCTGAGCTGCCCGCGGGTATCGCTGAACTCTTCAAGAAAGCATATTCGACGCCAGGTAAGCGATTGGTCATTAACTTTCAAAAAATGAATACAGAAAATAGTTTAGTACACAAAATGTCGCGGTTTTAGTGTTCAATATTATAAGGTACTCGACGAAACTATTAGTATATGATTATAATTCAAAGACTGCATTCGTTTTGTAGGCCTGAAAGGTGATGTGCTGTACACAGCCAGAAGACATTGTGAGATTAAATTCACTATGGACAACTTCCGGCATCTGAAGCCCGCCGATGTTCTTATGGCTCAAGTCCATCTTTATCATATCCGCCCGCGCAAACCTCTTCCAATCCGATCCTCTAGGTCGGACTCCCAACAGGTGCGCCACGCGCGAGTCAGTGTGCACCAAGTCACGAAAAAGGGCAAGAAATTCCACGCAGTCACCAAAGTTCTCGACAGCAGGTGGGTATCTTTGTTCAATTGCATAATTAAAATTTCAAATCTCACTCCTTACGAATCTTCTTCGGTCACAAAAATCTTCTTTGACGTTAACTTGATAATTACTGGTCCCACAAAGCCAAATCATCTGACATCTAGAATATCAATTACTTCCATGCAAATGATATTGAATCCTTAAATGGGTAATGATGATATCCCAGACGGTATTTCTATAGTGGTCATATGCTTGCAGGTTACTGAGTGTGGATGAGTCAGGCTGGGTGAGTTTTGACATCACCTCAGCAGTTAAGAACTGGATTCGCCGTCCATCTACAAACCTGGGTCTGGAGGTGTGGGTAGAAAGCACTGAGGCCGGGAAACAAGCCGTACGGGTCGCTCGTAAGACGCGCGTCGTCAAGCCAGACGCGAGCACCAAGCAACTCAGACCGGCCCTAGTCATGTACTTCAAAACCCCAGAAGCGAACGTTGATAATGTAACGAATCGATAAAAAACTTGAATTCAAGACATTTGAAGGAATCTGATATTTGATTGCAGACATGTTCATATTACAACTGAACAAAACGAAAAGTGCTATGTACAGTGTTGTCTTAAATGTATAAAAATGTGTAGACGAAATGTATTTGAAAGATGACTGGTTATATAAAGGTATAAACTTCAATCCGTTTAAGCAATAGCAACAAATGAAATGTGAATATTACATGAAATAAACATCATATGCTATCTTGTATTTCGTAATCGTATAATTTTGGAGGTAACAAGCTTTTTCAATTGAGAGGCTATAAAGATAAACACATGAATGAGGATTCGCAACCCTCAATTGTTGAAACACTGTTTAAACACAGAAAAGTAAATTCTTTCAGCTAACAAGGAAAAAAACCTGACAGTAAAAACAATGCGATGGTAATTTATCGAAATCTTTATAATAGTTTCTTTTCAACTTTCCGAAACTAATACCAAATCTAACTTACCTAATATTGAGCGAAACGAAGTCAAAGTACTGCTTGCTATTATGTGATACGATGGCAAATATACCCCATTTTGTTAAGCATTTGGTAATTACGCTAACCGGAGAGTGACGCATGCAGAGAAATTTGTGATTACACTGAACATTATAATATTTTCATTAATGTATCTATTCACCACGAACACAAATAATATATTCATATAAAGAAGATATTTGCATTTATACCGTCTTAAAAGAAACAAGCAATGTTGGATAAACAAACGATGAAGATTCTAGCAGATTTAAACAAAAGATCGAAAGCAATGATATATCTGAAATTATTCGTCAATCATAAACTGAACATATCAAAGGAAATTGTCACTGATCTAAACAAAAGATCGAAAGCAAAAATATTTTCTGAAATTATTCGACAATCATATACTGGACATATAGAATGCAATCGCCGAGATAATAAAGGGAGATGCAGGTCGTCTGAATACTATATTTCTTACCTCCGCATTTCCGGGTGTTATCATGTGGGGCGGAATGCGTGATACGATGATAGCAAATAATATAAGTAACAATTAGCAATACCTGATTTGAACTGCCTTAAATGAGAGAGATCCTTTGAGGGATTTAGTCAACACCCCAGAAAGCACGAGAGCGACCACAAGAACACGCGAATGGGATTAACTGCAACGCGCGTTGATGAAGCGTGACGCGCACCAGCAACACGTGACCACCTCACTGCTGCCGCGCTCCGACGCTTAAGGAAAACACCTTAAGTAAATAAAGTCTGGGGAGACAAAATTGAGGTGACGAGGGGGGCGGGCTGAGGATTCCTCGTGGCTGCTGGTCACAGACAGGTAGAGACGACTATGGTCAACACGAGGCAGGATGAAGGAAGCAAGACAGACGACCGGGGAGGATATAAAGACAACCTCCATCACCTCATCTCATCATTCCATCCAGATACCTGCAGAGCTTCACTCCGTCATCAGTCAACGACAAGATTTCATCAGTATGCAGCTCGTCAAGTTGGCCAGTCTCGTCTCCTCCTGTCTTCTGTATTCAGTCGGCGCTCTAGCTCTACCAGCAGACCCCACGCCAGCCTCTGTATCTGACAACCCTGGCAGTCACTCAGAGATGCTGGGCAGGATGCTGAGGGACCGTGGTACACAGCCCCAGGATTCAGGTGCTGGTAAAAAAACTGCCCGATCATCGTCATCCCGCAAGCGAGGAGAGAAGTCGTCGCCCTCTTTGGACAAGATGTTTGCTGAGCTGCCCGCGGGTATCGCTGAACTCTTCAAGAAAGCATATTCGACGCCAGGTAAGCGATTGGTCATTAACTGTCAAAAAATGAATACAGAAAATAATTTAGTACACAAAATGTCGCGGTTTTAGTGTTCAATATTATAAGGTACTCGACGAAACTATTAGTATATGATTATAATTCAAAGACTGCATTCGTTTTGTAGGCCTGAAAGGTGATGTGCTGTACACAGCCAGAAGACATTGTGAGATTAAATTCACTATGGACAACTTCCGGCATCTGAAGCCCGCCGATGTTCTGATGGCTCAAGTCCATCTTTATCATATCCGCCCACGCAAACCTCTTCCAATCCGAGCCTCCAGGTCGGACTCCCAACAGGTGCGCCACGCGCGAGTCAGTGTGCACCAAGTCACGAAAAAGGGCAAGAAATTCCACGCAGTCACCAAAGTTCTCGACAGCAGGTGGGTATCTTTGTTCAATTGCATAATTAAAATTTCAGATCACACTCCTTACGAATCTTCTTCGGTCACAAAAACTTTCTTTGACGTTAACTTGATAATTAATGGTCCCACAAAACCAAATCATCTGACATCTAGAATATCAATTACTTCCATGCAAATGATATTGAATCCTTAAATGGGTAATGATGATATCCCAGACGGTATTTCTATAGTGGTCATATGCTTGCAGGTTACTGAGTGTGGATGAGTCAGGCTGGGTGAGCTTTGACATCACCTCAGCAGTTAAGAACTGGATTCGCCGTCCATCTACAAACCTGGGTCTGGAGGTGTGGGTAGAAAGCACTGAGGCCGGGAAACAAGCCGTACGGGTCGCTCGTAAGACGCGCGTCGTCAAGCCAGACGCGAGCACCAAGCAGCTCAGACCGGCCCTAGTCATGTACTTCAAAACCCCAGAAGCGAACGTTGATAATGTAACGAATCGATAAAACTTGAATTCAAGACATTTGAAGGAATCTGATATTTGATTGCAGACATGTACATATTAAAACTGAACAAAACGAAAAGTGCTATGTACAGTGTTATCTTAAATGTATAAAGATGTGTAGACGAAATGTATTTGAAAGATGACTGGTTATATAAAGGTATAAACTTCAATCCGTTTAAGCAATAACAACAAATGAAATGTGAATATTACATGAAATAAACATCATATGCTATCTTGTATTTTGTAATCGTATTATTTTGGAGGTAACAAGCTTTTGCAATTGAGAGGCTATAAAGATAAACACTTGAATGAGGATTCGCAACCCTCTTTGCTGAAACACTGTTTAAACACAGAAAAGTAAATTCTTTCAGCTAACAAGGAAAAAAACCTGACAGTAAAAACAATGCGATGGTAATTTATCGAAATCTTTATAATAGTTTCTTTTCAACTTTCCGAAACTGATACCAAATCTAACTTACCTAATATTGAGCGAAACGAAGTCAAAGTACTGCTTGCTATTATGTGATACGATGGCAAATATACCCCACTTTGTTAAGCATTTGGTAATTACGCTAACCGGAGAGTGACGCATGCAGAGAAATTTGTGATTACACTGAACATTATAATATTTTCATTAATGTATCCATTCACCACGAACACAAATAATATATTCATATAAAGAAGATATTTGCATTTATACCGTCTTAAAAGAAACAAGCAATGTTGGATAAACAAACGATGAAGATTCTAGCAGATTTAAACAAAAGATCGAAAGCAATGTTATATCTGAAATTATTCGTCAATCATAAACTGAACATATCAAAGGAAATTGTCACTGATCTAAACAAAAGATCGAAAGCAAAAATATTTTCTGAAATTATTCGACAATCATATACTGGACATATAGAATGCAATCGCCGAGATAATAAAGGGAGATGCAGGTCGTCTGAATACTATATTTCTTACCTCCGCATTTCCGGGTGTTATCATGTGGGGCGGAATGCGTGATACGATGATAGCAAATAATATAAGTAACAATTAGCAATACCTGATTTGAACTGCCTCAAATGAGAGAGATCCTTTGAGGGATTTAGTCAACACCCCAGAAAGCACGAGAGCGACCACAAGAACACGCGAATGGGATTAACTGCAACGCGAGTTGATAAAGCGTGACGCGCACCAGCAACACGTGACCACCTCACTGCTGCCGCGCTCCGACGCTTAAGGAAAACACCTTAAGTAAATAAAGTCTGGGGAGACAAAATTGAGGTGACGAGGGGCGGGCTGAGGATTCCTCGTGGCTGCTGGTCACAGACAGGTAGAGACGACTATGGTCAACACGAGGCAGGATGAAGGAAGCAAGACAGACGACCGGGGAGGATATAAAGACGACCTCCATCACCTCATCTCATCATTCCATCCAGATACCTGCAGAGCTTCACTCCGTCATCAGTCAACGACAAGATTTCTTCAGTATGCAGCTCGTCAAGTTGGCCAGTCTCGTCTCCTGTCTTCTGTATTCAGTCGGCGCTCTAGCTCTACCAGCAGACCCCACGCCAGCCTCTGTATCCTGACAACCCTGGCAGTCACTCAGAGATGCTGGGCAGGATGCTGAGGGACCGTGGTACACAGCCCCAGGATTCAGGTGCTGGTAAAAAAACTGCCCGATCATCGTCATCCCGCAAGCGAGGAGAGAAGTCGTCGCCCTCTTTGGACAAGATGTTTGCTGAGCTGCCCGCGGGTATCGCTGAACTCTTCAAGAAAGCATATTCGACGCCAGGTAAGCGATTGGTCATTAACTGTCAAAAAATGAATACAGAAAATAGTTTAGTACACAAAATGTCGCGGTTTTAGTGTTCAATATTATAAGGTACTCGACGAAACTATTAGTATATGATTATAATTCAAAGACTGCATTCGTTTTGTAGGCCTGAAAGGTGATGTGCTGTACACAGCCAGAAGACATTGTGAGATTAAATTCACTATGGACAACTTCCGGCATCTGAAGCCCGCCGATGTTCTTATGGCTCAAGTCCATCTTTATCATATCCGCCCACGCAAACCTCTTCCAATCCGAGCCTCCAGGTCGGACTCCCAACAGGTGCGCCACGCGCGAGTCAGTGTGCACCAAGTCACGAAAAAGGGCAAGAAATTCCACGCAGTCACCAAAGTTCTCGACAGCAGGTGGGTATCTTTGTTCAATTGCATAATTAAAATTTCAATCACACTCCTTACGAATCTTCTTCGGTCACAAAACTTTCTTTGACGTTAACTTGATAATTAATGGTCCCACAAAGCCAAATCATCTGACATCTAGCATATCAATTACTTCCATGCAAATGATATTGAATCCTTAAATGGGTAATGATGATGTCCCAGACGGTATTTCTATAGTGGTCATATGCTTGCAGGTTACTGAGTGTGGATGAGTCAGGCTGGGTGAGTTTTGACATCACCTCAGCAGTTAAGAACTGGATTCGCCGTCCATCTACAAACCTGGGTCTGGAGGTGTGGGTAGAAAGCACTGAGGCCGGGAAACAAGCCGTACGGGTCGCTCGTAAGACGCGCGTCGTCAAGCCAGACGCGAGCACCAAGCAACTCAGACCGGCCCTAGTCATGTACTTCAAAACCCCAGAAGCGAACGTTGATAATGTAACGAATCGATAAAACTTGAATTCAAGACATTTGAAGGAATCTGATATTTGATTGCAGACATGTACATATTAAAACTGAACAAAACGAAAAGTGCTATGTACAGTGTTATCTTAAATGTATAAAGATGTGTAGACGAAATGTATTTGAAAGATGACTGGTTATATAAAGGTATAAACTTCAATCCGTTAAGCAATAACAACAAATGAAATGTGAATATTACATGAAATAAACATCATATGCTATCTTGTATTTTGTAATCGTATTATTTTGGAGGTAACAAGCTTTTGCAATTGAGAGGCTATAAAGATAAACACTTGAATGAGGATTCGCAACCCTCTTTGCTGAAACACTGTTTAAACACAGAAAAGTAAATTCTTTCAGCTAACAAGGAAAAAAACCTGACAGTAAAAACAATGCGATGGTAATTTATCGAAATCTTTATAATAGTTTCTTTTCAACTTTCCGAAACTAATACCAAATCTAACTTACCTAATATTGAGCGAAACGAAGTCAAAGTACTGCTTGCTATTATGTGATACGATGGCAAATATACCCATTTTGTTAAGCATTTGGTAATTACGCTAACCGGAGAGTGACGCATGCAGAGAAATTTGTGATTACACTGAACATTATAATATTTTCATTAATGTATCCATTCACCACGAACACAAATAATATATTCATATAAAGAAGATATTTGCATTTATACCGTCTAAAAGAAACAAGCAATGTTGGATAAACAAACGATGAAGATTCTAGCAGATTTAAACAAAAGATCGAAAGCAATGTTATATCTGAAATTATTCGTCAATCATAAACTGAACATATCAAAGGAAATTGTCACTGATCTAAACAAAAGATCGAAAGCAAAAATATTTTCTGAAATTATTCGACAATCATATACTGGACATATAGAATGCAATCGCCGAGATAATAAAGGGAGATGCAGGTCGTCTGAATACTATATTTCTTACCTCCGCATTTCCGGGTGTTATCATGTGGGGCGGAATGCGTGATACGATGATAGCAAATAATATAAGTAACAATTAGCAATACCTGATTTGAACTGCCTTAAATGAGAGAGATCCTTTGAGGGATTTAGTCAACACCCCAGAAAGCACGAGAGCGACCACAAGAACACGCGAATGGGATTAACTGCAACGCGCGTTGATGAAGCGTGACGCGCACCAGCAACACACGTGACCACCTCACTGCTGCCGCGCTCCGACGCTTAAGGAAAACACCTTAAGTAAATAAAGTCTGGGGAGACAAAATTGAGGTGACGAGGGCGGGCTGAGGATTCCTCGTGGCTGCTGGTCACAGACAGGTAGAGACGACTATGGTCAACACGAGGCAGGATGAAGGAAGCAAGACAGACGACCGGGGAGGATATAAAGACAACCTCCATCACCTCATCTCATCATTCCATCCAGATACCTGCAGAGCTTCACTCCGTCATCAGTCAACGACAAGATTTCATCAGTATGCAGCTCGTCAAGTTGGCCAGTCTCGTCTCCTGTCTTCTGTATTCAGTCGGCGCTCTAGCTCTACCAGCAGACCCCACGCCAGCCTCTGTATCTGACAACCCTGGCAGTCACTCAGAGATGCTGGGCAGGATGCTGAGGGACCGTGGTACACAGCCCCAGGATTCAGGTGCTGGTAAAAAAACTGCCCGATCATCGTCATCCCGCAAGCGAGGAGAGAAGTCGTCGCCCTCTTTGGACAAGATGTTTGCTGAGCTGCCCGCGGGTATCGCTGAACTCTTCAAGAAAGCATATTCGACGCCAGGTAAGCGATTGGTCATTAACTGTCAAAAAATGAATACAGAAAATAATTTAGTACACAAAATGTCGCGGTTTTAGTGTTCAATATTATAAGGTACTCGACTCGACGAAACTATTAGTATATGATTATAATTCAAAGACTGCATTCGTTTTGTAGGCCTGAAAGGTGATGTGCTGTACACAGCCAGAAGACATTGTGAGATTAAATTCACTATGGACAACTTCCGGCATCTGAAGCCCGCCGATGTTCTGATGGCTCAAGTCCATCTTTATCATATCCGCCCACGCAAACCTCTTCCAATCCGAGCCTCCAGGTCGGACTCCCAACAGGTGCGCCACGCGCGAGTCAGTGTGCACCAAGTCACGAAAAAGGGCAAGAAATTCCACGCAGTCACCAAAGTTCTCGACAGCAGGTGGGTATCTTTGTTCAATTGCATAATTAAAATTTCAGATCACACTCCTTACGAATCTTCTTCGGTCACAAAAACTTTCTTTGACGTTAACTTGATAATTAATGGTCCCACAAAACCAAATCATCTGACATCTAGAATATCAATTACTTCCATGCAAATGATATTGAATCCTTAAATGGGTAATGATGATATCCCAGACGGTATTTCTATAGTGGTCATATGCTTGCAGGTTACTGAGTGTGGATGAGTCAGGCTGGGTGAGCTTTGACATCACCTCAGCAGTTAAGAACTGGATTCGCCGTCCATCTACAAACCTGGGTCTGGAGGTGTGGGTAGAAAGCACTGAGGCGGGAAACAAGCCGTACGGGTCGCTCGTAAGACGCGCGTCGTCAAGCCAGACGCGAGCACCAAGCAGCTCAGACCGGCCTAGTCATGTACTTCAAAACCCCAGAAGCGAACGTTGATAATGTAACGAATCGATAAAACTTGAATTCAAGACATTTGAAGGAATCTGATATTTGATTGCAGACATGTACATATTAAAACTGAACAAAACGAAAAGTGCTATGTACAGTGTTATCTTAAATGTATAAAGATGTGTAGACGAAATGTATTTGAAAGATGACTGGTTATATTAAGGTATAAACTTCAATCCGTTTAAGCAATAACAACAAATGAAATGTGAATATTACATGAAATAAACATCATATGCTATCTTGTATTTTGTAATCGTATTATTTTGGAGGTAACAAGCTTTTGCAATTGAGAGGCTATAAAGATAAACACATGAATGAGGATTCGCAACCCTCTTTGCTGAAACACTGTTTAAACACAGAAAAGTAAATTCTTTCAGCTAACAAGGAAAAAACCTGACAGTAAAAACAATGCGATGGTAATTTATCGAAATCTTTATAATAGTTTCTTTTCAACTTTCCGAAACTGATACCAAATCTAACTTACCTAATATTGAGCGAAACGAAGTCAAAGTACTGCTTGCTATTATGTGATACTTACGATGGCAAATATACCCCACTTTGTTAAGCATTTGTAATTACGCTAACCGGAGAGTGACGCATGCAGAGAAATTTGTGATTACACTGAACATTATAATATTTTCATTAATGTATCCATTCACCACGAACACAAATAATATATTCATATAAAGAAGATATTTGCATTTATACCGTCTTAAAAGAAACAAGCAATGTTGGATAAACAAACGATGAAGATTCTAGCAGATTTAAACAAAAGATCGAAAGCAATGTTATATCTGAAATTATTCGTCAATCATAAACTGAACATATCAAAGGAAATTGTCACTGATCTAAACAAAAGATCGAAAGCAAAAATATTTTCTGAAATTATTCGACAATCATATACTGGACATATAGAATGCAATCGCCGAGATAATAAAGGGAGATGCAGGTCGTCTGAATACTATATTTCTTACCTCCGCATTTCCGGGTGTTATCATGTGGGGCGGAATGCGTGATACGATGATAGCAAATAATATAAGTAACAATTAGCAATACCTGATTTGAACTGCCTTAAATGAGAGAGATCCTTTGAGGGATTTAGTCAACACCCCAGAAAGCACGAGAGCGACCACAAGAACACGCGAATGGGATTAACTGCAACGCGCGTTGATGAAGCGTGACGCGCACCAGCAACACGTGACCACCTCACTGCTGCCGCGCTCCGACGCTTAAGGAAAACACCTTAAGTAAATAAAGTCTGGGGAGACAAAATTGAGGTGACGAGGGGCGGGCTGAGGATTCCTCGTGGCTGCTGGTCACAGACAGGTAGAGACGACTATGGTCAACACGAGGCAGGATGAAGGAAGCAAGACAGACGACCGGGGAGGATATAAAGACAACCTCCATCACCTCATCTCATCATTCCATCCAGATACCTGCAGAGCTTCACTCCGTCATCAGTCAACGACAAGATTTCATCAGTATGCAGCTCGTCAAGTTGGCCAGTCTCGTCTCCTGTCTTCTGTATTCAGTCGGCGCTCTAGCTCTACCAGCAGACCCCACGCCAGCCTCTGTATCTGACAACCCTGGCAGTCACTCAGAGATGCTGGGCAGGATGCTGAGGGACCGTGGTACACAGCCCCAGGATTCAGGTGCTGGTAAAAAAACTGCCCGATCATCGTCATCCCGCAAGCGAGGAGAGAAGTCGTCGCCCTCTTTGGACAAGATGTTTGCTGAGCTGCCCGCGGGTATCGCTGAACTCTTCAAGAAGCATATTCGACGCCAGGTAAGCGATTGGTCATTAACTGTCAAAAAATGAATACAGAAAATAATTTAGTACACAAAATGTCGCGGTTTTAGTGTTCAATATTATAAGGTACTCGACGAAACTATTAGTATATGATTATAATTCAAAGACTGCATTCGTTTTGTAGGCCTGAAAGGTGATGTGCTGTACACAGCCAGAAGACATTGTGAGATTAAATTCACTATGGACAACTTCCGGCATCTGAAAGCCCGCCGATGTTCTGATGGCTCAAGTCCCTTTATCATATCCGCCCACGCAAACCTCTTCCAATCCGAGCCTCCAGGTCGGACTCCCAACAGGTGCGCCACGCGCGAGTCAGTGTGCACCAAGTCACGAAAAAGGGCAAGAAATTCCACGCAGTCACCAAAGTTCTCGACAGCAGGTGGGTATCTTTGTTCAATTGCATAATTAAAATTTCAGATCACACTCCTTACGAATCTTCTTCGGTCACAAAAACTTTCTTTGACGTTAACTTGATAATTAATGGTCCCACAAAACCAAATCATCTGACATCTAGAATATCAATTACTTCCATGCAAATGATATTGAATCCTTAAATGGGTAATGATGATATCCCAGACGGTATTTCTATAGTGGTCATATGCTTGCAGGTTACTGAGTGTGGATGAGTCAGGCTGGGTGAGCTTTGACATCACCTCAGCAGTTAAGAACTGGATTCGCCGTCCATCTACAAACCTGGGTCTGGAGGTGTGGGTAGAAAGCACTGAGGCCGGGAAACAAGCCGTACGGGTCGCTCGTAAGACGCGCGTCGTCAAGCCAGACGCGAGCACCAAGCAGCTCAGACCGGCCCTAGTCATGTACTTCAAAACCCCAGAAGCGAACGTTGATAATGTAACGAATCGATAAAACTTGAATTCAAGACATTTGAAGGAATCTGATATTTGATTGCAGACATGTACATATTAAAACTGAACAAAACGAAAAGTGCTATGTACAGTGTTATCTTAAATGTATAAAGATGTGTAGACGAAATGTATTTGAAAGATGACTGGTTATATTAAGGTATAAACTTCAATCCGTTTAAGCAATAACAACAAATGAAATGTGAATATTACATGAAATAAACATCATATGCTATCTTGTATTTTGTAATCGTATTATTTTGGAGGTAACAAGCTTTTGCAATTGAGAGGCTATAAAGATAAACACTTGAATGAGGATTCGCAACCCTCTTTGCTGAAACACTGTTTAAACACAGAAAAGTAAATTCTTTCAGCTAACAAGGAAAAAAACCTGACAGTAAAAACAATGCGATGGTAATTTATCGAAATCTTTATAATAGTTTCTTTTCAACTTTCCGAAACTGATACCAAATCTAACTTACCTAATATTGAGCGAAACGAAGTCAAAGTACTGCTTGCTATTATGTGATACGATGGCAAATATACCCCACTTTGTTAAGCATTTGGTAATTACGCTAACCGGAGAGTGACGCATGCAGAGAAATTTGTGATTACACTGAACATTATAATATTTTCATTAATGTATCCATTCACCACGAACACAAATAATATATTCATATAAAGAAGATATTTGCATTTATACCGTCTTAAAAGAAACAAGCAATGTTGGATAAACAAACGATGAAGATTCTAGCAGATTTAAACAAAAGATCGAAAGCAATGTTATATCTGAAATTATTCGTCAATCATAAACTGAACATATCAAAGGAAATTGTCACTGATCTAAACAAAAGATCGAAAGCAAAATATTTTCTGAAATTATTCGACAATCATATACTGGACATATAGAATGCAATCGCCGAGATAATAAAGGGAGATGCAGGTCGTCTGAATACTATATTTCTTACCTCCGCATTTCCGGGTGTTATCATGTGGGGCGGAATGCGTGATACGATGATAGCAAATAATATAAGTAACAATTAGCAATACCTGATTTGAACTGCCTTAAATGAGAGAGATCCTTTGAGGGATTTAGTCAACACCCCAGAAAGCACGAGAGCGACCACAAGAACACGCGAATGGGATTAACTGCAACGCGCGTTGATGAAGCGTGACGCGCACCAGCAACACGTGACCACCTCACTGCTGCCGCGCTCCGACGCTTAAGGAAAACACCTTAAGTAAATAAAGTCTGGGGAGACAAAATTGAGGTGACGAGGGGCGGGCTGAGGATTCCTCGTGGCTGCTGGTCACAGACAGGTAGAGACGACTATGGTCAACACGAGGCAGGATGAAGGAAGCAAGACAGACGACCGGGGAGGATATAAAGACAACCTCCATCACCTCATCTCATCATTCCATCCAGATACCTGCAGAGCTTCACTCCGTCATCAGTCAACGACAAGATTTCATCAGTATGCAGCTCGTCAAGTTGGCCAGTCTCGTCTCCTGTCTTCTGTATTCAGTCGGCGCTCTAGCTCTACCAGCAGACCCCACGCCAGCCTCTGTATCTGACAACCCTGGCAGTCACTCAGAGATGCTGGGCAGGATGCTGAGGGACCGTGGTACACAGCCCCAGGATTCAGGTGCTGGTAAAAAAAAACTGCCCGATCATCGTCATCCCGCAAGCGAGGAGAGAAGTCGTCGCCCTCTTTGGACAAGATGTTTGCTGAGCTGCCCGCGGGTATCGCTGAACTCTTCAAGAAAGCATATTCGACGCCAGGTAAGCGATTGGTCATTAACTGTCAAAAAATGAATACAGAAAATAATTTAGTACACAAAATGTCGCGGTTTTAGTGTTCAATATTATAAGGTACTCGACGAAACTATTAGTATATGATTATAATTCAAAGACTGCATTCGTTTTGTAGGCCTGAAAGGTGATGTGCTGTACACAGCCAGAAGACATTGTGAGATTAAATTCACTATGGACAACTTCCGGCATCTGAAGCCCGCCGATGTGTTCTGATGGCTCAAGTCCATCTTTATCATATCCGCCCACGCAAACCTCTTCCAATCCGAGCCTCCAGGTCGGACTCCCAACAGGTGCGCCACGCGCGAGTCAGTGTGCACCAAGTCACGAAAAAGGGCAAGAAATTCCAC
>JAXDRA010000896.1:0-35000 GCA_034190875.2 Urechis unicinctus
TCGGTTGTAAACGTGACAGCTTTTAAACGAACGGCCGGCTAATATGGAAATGAGGGTTCCAGTTGTAATGAGAAACTTTCCTCTCAGCAGCTGGCACATTTTTTCAGAACATGCGGATTCGTTAGATTATAAGACGGACGCTTAAACTAATTCTTTGAAACTAGTGTGATAATTTTTTAATGGTATTGAAATCATTATCATTCCTCATCATATTTTACATCCGGGCTCACCCATAGGGAATAATTGTGTGCAATACGCTAATGGACACAGTAGGTTTCCAGAGCGAATAAGATAATGTTTTCTAATAATCATTCCTATTAAAAGGAATACCTAAGTTGCTCCATATTTCGATATTGTAATCCCCATTCTGCAATTAAACTTATGTAGGGTGGCTGGTAAATACTTGTTAAGCACAGTATGACCCATGATCGGATATGTTTGTACCAATTTGCATGAGGATATTCGTGGACTGCTCAATTTTAGATGAACATCGTATTTGCAATGTGTTCTGTGAACTTATTGGGCATATGAAGGCGGAATTCCCATTACGTATGTAAAAAGATTCTATGCTTATTTTGTTGCTTTCTTGTGGCTGCTTTTTTGTGTCTGCAAAGTCAAGGTGACCAATCATCATTAAATCTATCTATCATTGTCGGTACAAAGGAACGATCTTACAATAAAAATGCCCTCACGCTTAATTAGCCAATAGGTCAGTACGCGGTAACCTTATAATGTAATGAGTGCTTAATAGGTATGGACATATTAGGCACGCAAGGAAGGCTGATTTCATGCAGTACATGTCCTCTCGATAATACGGATCGCTTGCAATCAGGCTTAAAACGCACAGTTGAGATAATGTGGTATGCAAGAAGGGACAGTTTGATTATGGAAGATGGGAGTGATGCATTTCCTTTATTTCACAGTAATCGGAATAGGTTCAATTTATTATTTAATGCCACCTCTTTATAACTCCATTCGGCACGTCAGATACAGCTATAAGATGTGCGAAACGGCAAGGATGCACAGATAAATTACCGGAAGACTTGCAAAGACTGCATATTGTACAGCGCCGTACCTGTCTTACGTTACGTTGCCAAGAGCTATTCGTGCATATGATGACAGCCGATATTAGTGAGTGAACCTACTAGACTATATGCAACGCCGTCGGTCGTTTTTGTACTGACAACGTTGTACAGTTGGGTAAGATACAGATTGACGTTTGGCAAGAAATAACGAGATGGTAGTCTTTAATTGCGTCGGCAAGTAACCGATACTGCCCCACGAAAATGAGAAATATAGAGAAGCGGATAATGCATTACTTGATCAGCGATCGCAGTTTCTCTTTTACTAGTTCAGTAGCAAGGCTTATAATTGCAGTAGTATAGACTTTTTGAGTCTTCTAACTAAAGTAAGGACCGCAATGTTAGTGGGCATTGATAGCAAGTGTTTCAAATATGTCATCAATAATCGTTGATAGATTGTGTCAATTCTCGTGTTGGTTCTTGTTGGTAACATACTGAGGTCATTGCTAGCGAACGAATATATAGGAATGCTACAACAATTGAATAACTAAGTTATAACCTGATATTTAATCTAGCAGTGGATGTCCTCGTCTGAAATTTATTGCTTTCTTGCAAATACTTGTGACAAATGTAGATGAAGTCGCGAGACGATTTTGCTATTGTGCTAATGGATATGTTAGTAAATGATACGATAATCATTGTGACACAAAATTATCTTCTTCCATTTAAAACTACTACCTGCTCAGAACGTAGAAATCTACTGATACACACAGGTCAAACATCACTGATGTTGCAGTTGTTAGTAAGACATAATATGACCTAATAGATTCCTGAAATACGGAAAGTACTAATTGCTGGTTGTCAATCTCTGCGAAAAGTGTTTAAATACATCGACCTGGTAAGTTCTAAAATATCAGTGAGCCGAAAGGTAGAGATTTAATATACTAGGCACCAACGACCGTGGACGGTACCAGCACTGGAAGACAGGGGACGTCAATTAACATATACGAAAACTATGCGCAAGTGTCTAATCACCGAAGGAAGAAGACTAAATCTGTCGGGTATCTAGGCTATCAAACTTTCCAAAAACGATGATAAGATCAATCGTCCATAATACGCCTCCCGTGTATCTGCAAGAGTATTGTCTCGTTTTGTCTCATAGGCCAGCACTTGCACTATATTCACACATCAACTTTAACTTATTCAGTTTAATTTAGTTTCTTTGAACAATATGCTGGTTCTCAGCGAACCTATGTAGTTTAAGGCCGACATTCAATTGGTTTCTTGAACAGATTTGACCCTCCTGCCCTATAGCGCCCAGGGTGTCAGGAAATGGACCATATTTTTGCAGCATGTCATCTATTGCTGTTTGGTCTTCATCTCACCGTGTCTCACATATTAATTTTTCTTTGATATCGATATTTTCTTCTCTGGGTTTGTTATATTTAACTCTTCAATGACCTTCCTGCACTGTAACAACCAGGGTGCCAGGAAATGAGCCTTACATTTGTTTCAAGTCATCCTGTGATATTCAGCTTACTACCCATCGTAGAATCGATATCCAGTTGAGCGACATTTGTATGTAATGTAGGCCGTTAGTCTCCGCAGGCAAGGGCTTTGTCGGAGAGAGAGATTGTCACGTGCTCAGTGTTTGACTCCTAAGACCTCAATCGTATTTTCAGCAAGTGGTCACAATCGTTGATAGGACAAGCGCCTTAATGCTATGTGGGCAATCTTTAGGAATGGGGCATATCGCCTTGTGTTGTTTTGTACAAAAAGCATAAAGATATACCCACTCTTGTTTTATGAAGAGAAGCATTACTATCCACATCTTTATTGCGCTGCCCTTTATCACGCCTCAACAAAGCGCTGTCTCATAGCTTCAATCGTGATTAGAAATGGATCAATCTTTATCATATATTGCATTGGCGCTACTCGGCTATGATTGTACCACCGTGCGCTGCCGACTGTTCGATGCTCGTATTGTGAAGTCGATCATAAGGTTCTCTATAATGGCAGCTTCAACTGCATGGCCGAAATACAATGTGCAATGGGAAATTTGGATTCACGGTGAATCAATTTAATATCATGACTGAATCAACCATTGCACATGGAAAAAAAGACGACCAGATTAATATCCAGCCATTTCATAAATTTATTTTTTTACATTCCTTGTTCAGTACATGCTTTTGTATTGACCAAAATAACGCTATGCGTACGAGTGAGTATTTTTGAGGAGATCGGCCATAGCGTGAATTGTAAGACTGTTGTACTCCTTCTCTATGGGCTATGGCACCAGCCGATTAACCATCACCTATGCAGTTTGTTAAAACATTGTTTTAATTATGTTATCGTCGCCGAACGGATCGTTTTAGAAATCTAGTATCCAAACAGAAATGAGCTGCATTGCATAAACTTCTGGTGTGGAAATAACTTGAACCTCACTAAATTGCCATGTTGTCAAGGGGTAATGAGTTCTTATGCCTGCCTAATACGGCCATTGCAATGGCTACACGTGCGACAGTATTTAACAGAGGTAAGCTATAGCTTGTCTTGTTAACGTTACATATGATAATTCCTGCATATGATACTTTGGCCTTTGGTAATGATGCGTGTTATCCGATACACTTTCGCATCATGCAATTTGAGTACATATTTGGAGGCAATATATTCTGCCCCTTACCGGCGATGTAAATGGTTAACTACGGATCACCACATTGGCTAATCCTGACATTAAAATGCATTATCAGCATCATATTCAACAGCGAGGTTCACCAATGGATGCAGCCGATTGTATCAATTGCACACGGCATCCGATGCACCGTCATTCATTTGGTACCAGGTCCCCATCATGAATTATGTACATGATGACAGTTAGGTGACAAAACAGTCCGTAGTATTTATTTACATAGCTTGGCATTCAAATAATTAGCAGTTCTATTGGTGCATTGTTATTCATTTTACCCGCTTTTTATGCACCCACCAATTGATTAACTTTTGGCGCTACTGTTATTGACAAGGTCCAAATATGAATTAATGTGCGATAAAATTCCTACTAATCGGATTACGCAATATAACAGTGATTTAATACAGAAAACGAATGGTTGGAAAAGTAAAAAAAAAAAAAAAGTGGTTATGATTACAAGACCAGGAAGTTGAACAGAAAATCTTCCCACCAACGAAAACCTTTATACGCAGTACTGACCATCTTTTTCCGCCAAGTTCCTCTCCATTAGAACAGTTGGGGCACTTCACGATTAGGGAGGCCGTGAGAAGTGGGTCTCTTGAGAATTATCCAAGAGAGCCAACCCTGGAACAATTGTGCTTCTCTCACTATAACCAGATGCAGCATAAAATACACTATGTGTAGCTTATAAGAACGGACTACGCCTGCCGCACAGCTGACTGCTTATGAGAGCCTGCCATCTTCTTGCCGGTGTTTTCGTTTCTTCTAATTGGGTTTGCTCTGTGTTATTATCGTAATCGTTCCTTAGGATTTTGTATGGCTGCCTATCTTGTTTATGGAAGCAAAGTCGACTTACAGATGTGTGCGCTCAGGTGTACTTTACTTACCTATACATTCAATGGAAGCACTTGAATGATTTGCTTATATCCATGATTTGTCAGACAGGCTTGAAACCGTGGTCTGTGTGCGGCGAGGCGAGTATATTGGATACTGTGCAGTAAGTGTAGTCAATCCTGTCTCACCATATCTTTGTCACATTATAAGCTTTCTAGTAGGCCATTTCTCAACAACAGTTGGCCATTTCTCGTGGTTCCAACTAGCCATGCTGCATTTATGCGATGCAAACAAAAATACGCACAATAAAAGGACTTGGCCATTCAGTGTTGAATTGAGAATATTCTTCAGCCATGTAAGTGGCTGAGTACTTCAATTGCCGAATCATGTGGAATAATGAAAGTATGTAGCATTTCATTCGAACATTCAATCGTTGTACGTCAGTAACATCAGCAATCGATCATTGTTTACTTTGTAGGACATCGAATGTTCTAAAAGGGTGAATATTTGATGTTGGTAATTGTAGCTCACAACTATTGAGGCTGTCAGGACCTCCATAGATTGTTTACGAATCAAACAAGATTGCAACACATAGCTTGAACCATGCATAAACTGATCAGCACATCATCGTGGCACTTGTTTTAACATTTACAGTATATATTAATTTGTGTACACCTGGGACATGCGAGCGCCACCTGCAATGATAAAAATAGACGATAATTGACAACCTAGGATTTGGTAATTGCACGACAAGCATCAGAGGTTTGACGTGGTTTTGGTCAATAGGTCAATTGGACAAACTCTCTTAGGTTCTGTTTAAAGAACGCTACATGTGGCAGGTCAGATGTAAGGCAGTGATCAATGGTCAATGGGGTCTAACAATATTGTGTACATAAATGCTTATATAAGCAAAATCAATTACAATAATAATTGAAAGAAAAATATATTGCGGCACAATTATAGTTTAACGCCACATGTATCATTTGGCACCCACACCGACCAGCAATGAATGTTATCTAATGTGCAGAGTCGTCTCTGTGGTTAATGTCGTCAGAAGGCGCCACAGGAAATAAGATAACTACACAAAGCACTAAACCAAATTATCTGTTGCTGTACAAGTGTTCTCACAATAACCCCGCACATGTCTTGAATACGCAGCCATTGTGCCGGTGATCCTCTTTATGCACCGTTGGTATTTAGTTCGTGTTGTCAAAATCGTGCAAAGTAAAACAACATGTGATTCATGCAGACCTCTTTAAGTGAGTTTGACCATATTGCTAGTTAAGAATAATAGGTCACCAGCATGAAAAAGGTCCTTCTCTCTAGCAAGCAACTTCAACGAAAATATTCAATTAATATCCTCGTAAGCGAGAATTTCCAAGAATATTTCGACATAATCATATTTTGTTGTATCTGTTGGAAGATAATGGTGATTTAAATGAATAATTGAATCAAGCACAGCATATTTGAAGAAGTACTTAAAAAACGTTTAACTGTGCAATCATAGCAGAAATAAAATCCTAAAGAACAAGTGGTCATTGGCGAAGTCTGGCATTGAGCGATAACTGTATGGCCGGAGGTCGAAGTCTCCATTCCAAGAAGTTGCAGGCCTAAGCTTTAGGTTCTGAGCCTTGATTCGCGATCCCTTCAACTTCACAAGTCAGATGGATTGTGTGGAGCTACTCTGTACTGCTTTCCCCAAGTTTAAGGTTGCCAGACACTTTGAAATCTACAAATGCACACGGAACAGCGCACACGTCCTTACAGTGTGCCTATGGGCCCTTGCCCGCACCCAATCACACTGGAACTCCTTGATGCCGCCATGGATGTCAAGTACCGCATAAACCTCATACTCCACAAACTTCTTCATCTGCACACGGCACCGACCTCTGATGAAGACCTGGTCAGAGGTAGCTCGCGAGCAATGGAGGAATCTTTCAGCGTATAGTCCGTTTGCATCAAGCCTGCAGAAAAAAATGGCACACCCTCAATAAACCACAACCGTATTTACTGGGTTATGAATGTGGCGATTACAAGCAGTTTTCTAATAACACCCAGACCTCTGCTTGTATTTAACTAGGTAGAATTGTGGGGTCAGGGTAGGAAACACTAATCCGATGTTATTGTTAGTTGTAAAACTTTAGGGCTTTGCCTCTTACACCATACGCATTGAGATTTAATTAAAATATCACGATTCACAATATCAAATACCTTAGTGAGATCAATAACAAATCCTAACACTGAAATATCTTTCTCATGGGCCGATACAATGTTATCTATTAAGTAGGTTAGTGCCATGTTGATGCTACGCTTCTCTCTCAAACCATACTGATGGCCATATAGTATACCATGTTTGGTTACAAAATCCATCAACCTGTTGTAAATTATTCGCTCCAATATTTTTTAGAAGCGTGGGAGAACGGAAACGGGTTTGTAATTACTAATTAACTAGTGTCATCACCCTTATGTATTGGTTTAAAACGCGTTATTTAGACACAAGACAATTCATTATATTTGCTACCTCATGTTTATTAGTACTTCAAAAAATAATGGAATTGCAGGAATTGCGATGTCCTTCTTCTTTTTGACGCTGCCACCATGTCATCCGACTTTTGCGCGATAAGTCTTCGTTGATAAATACTGTCGCAGCGCTGTTGCGTAGCTTGGTCCGAATTGAAAATTATCTTTCTCTGGTGCGGACTTGAATAATTTTGCACCGTAATATTATATTCATCATTCCTAGGAAACCAACGGTTCAAGTTATGGTATATTTTTGTATAATTATATCAATTGTGAAGGTAACCTTGCGTCAGGTTGATGCCAGGTGTGGCACTTGGTCGGATATTCAAGTACGGCATTGCACGAGAGAGCATATTACCTCACTGTTTAATTGTTAATGCACATCGTATTTAAATTGCGTGGTAAGCACTAATTTTACATATAAAAGCACACCGCGCGTGCGAAATAACCATCGTTTGATTGTGAGGCTTTGTAGTACCTTCGTTTGTATGTCTGGTCATTCAAAACTGCCTTTATTTATTTACGACGAGGCTACCAACCATCCTGAAATGCATTTATCGGTAATAGGGAACGCCTGTTCACTTAAATAGCGAACACTTCAATACCTAATAAATTAATCGAAATAATCGGTGCACAAGTAAACTGTAAATACTGCTGCTTTTGGTCAAGAAATGTGTTTAGTTCATATAACCGATGCACTTCAAATAATACAGACTACATGTGTTTTTGCCTTAACGGAACCGTACCGATATGGCAGTGGGCTAGAAGGTGGCAGAGATGGGGGTGTTTTAGCATCCGCTTTATGCTCCATAATTGCACGTTGTTATGCTTCCAACCTCGTTATCACCCGACTCGGCAAGTCGGTTACAGCTATCTTATGAGACAAACGGCACATTACGTCCAAATTGCACAGGTAGTATAGATACATTGCCGGAAGACTCACAATGGCCGCCTATTGTGCCGCAAATAGACTTCCCACCATTAAAATGGCAAGAGCATTAGCACCTACCATGATTGTTGGTATGAGTGAGGTTATTTGACCAGATGTAACGCTGTATGTGATTTTTGCACAAACAACATGTTTATCGACGTGTGATAAGCTTTTGCAGATGGCCATATGAGATGCTTCCTGTCTGCAATCATGTAGCCCCTGCATACTTGCGTGATTTAGTCTTAATTCTATTTAATTTAAATTCTTAACATGTGTGCAACATCGTTTGAAAGAAACTAGTCTCGTGCTGCGACATGGCACACAGTCCGTCGAATGAGCCCCAGATGACTGTAAACGCGGCGATATGGACCAGAGCCAAAACAATACTGATAGTGTAGAGACTCAGATGCAAGAACGCAAGTGTCTTTATGTGATATATTCACTTAGTAAAAAGTGGGATTGATTCATGTTTACGAGTAGTGCTGGGAACACGTCATTACAAAGTTGCTAGATAATGTGGAAATATATATAAAATAGACGTGCAAAAGGCAGAATAACTCATCAGTACATATCATCTCTAATTATAATAGATTGGATTGGCCTTACCCTTATCTCTCGCATGGCTTTCAGTAATCTCTCACATTGATAAGTCACTATAATGTCCTGCATCGAACGAATGTCTACCATGAAAACTTATTATAGTAACGATATATTTACTGTTTAATTGCATTAATCTAAACGACAAGGTTGATGCATAGATGCGATTCAGCGCAAAATTTGTGGATACACAATATGAGAAGACCATTTGCAAATCCAAATTATCCAGAGAGTATTAAATAGTATGCCTTCCTACACAATAGTGAAGCGAGCGATTGTTTTATGGTTAGAGGTAGCAGAAACTGGTTGTCATATCACAATGAATACGGGACACTGGGGTGCACTTTGTCATATATTGCAATACATCCTATCATGTAGATCTAGGAATCATCTTCATGGTATTACTGCACAATTGTTTTAGTACACTTGTCTTAAGAAACTAGTTTGGCATCACGATGTGCTCTTTTTTCGTACTTATAGGGGTTTTATTTGACACAACCAAGTATCTTATACGACAGAGATGTGTTTGATGATACTTTCTTCAATGATCAAAATAGAACTAATGGCATTCAAACAAGCTCCTATAAATATAACATTGAGCTAGTGTTCATTTCATGATTAGCTCATATGCTTGCAATATGTTGAATATAAGGAACACAAATCACATAAACAAGCAGTTTCTTATAACTTCCATCGATTCTCTCAGGTAACTGCATTTATTGCTAGCCCCAATATTGTTGATATAGTGGGGATAGTTATCTAGCCTGCGCTGCGATACATGCTGAAATCTATTAATCTTTTTGAGGTGGGCGAAATACAGACAGCTATGCTACACTCTGCATTTGTTATTGTCCTATTCGGACCAAATATGCCACGACCTTAACCACACAATATTGTCACATTAGAGCCATATAACGGTCAATCGACTGGAATTAATAGTTAGGCCAATATATTACAAATCAGTTCAATATCCGTCGCCGTTTTAGGAGTAATTTTCAGTGGTTGATAAATGGGTCTGAATGTGGGATAGCGCTCATGCTGCGTAACTGATTATGCATTAATACCAAATGGTTTGTTTAACATTGCAAAATGTAACAAGCTCAATCAATAAGCCGCACACATTTAATGCCTGTAATTTCCAGAAAATATCAGTATTCCAAAATTTGTAATATTTCAGTGCTTTCACTTTCACTTTCATCTTTATCAAACTGCATATCCAGTAAAGGCATTGATTGAAAACAATATTCATGGTACATAATTCAGTGAACCCCGGTCGCGCTGGTTTAGACTTTTAACTAAAATGTGATTGTGAATGTGCACAAACTAAATAACTGTCAAGCATAATCAGTGGTTATGGAAATGCAATCATAGATGTAGCAGGCAAGATATAAACCACCCCTTAATGACCTTGGGGAACGAAAGGATGGGAACACTTACTTCACGATTTACAACGTTGCCACATCACCAAATATTATGGACAATTCTAGCGCCTTTCCTGCTTCGTTCCTCGCCATTGCTGCGTTGATGACGACTTTTATCCATCAAAGCAACTCTACCAAGAGTCGTACTCTTATATGCCGCAACTACGGTAGTAGGTGTGTTTCTGTCAATTCGATACTTCGCTGATCAACCATGTCGTTGGCATCATCAACATTTATGGAGATTAGGTGATGCGATTCGATGATAAATCATGTGCTTAACAAGGTGCGTAAGCGGATAAGTCGTAGAACGAAACGTTTACTGTTAACGTGTTCAAGGCCAAGACCGGATGTTTGCGTGTCAGCGTTCCATCAGCATGAGCGGATGCACACCTGATTATCAAGAGTCAGGAAATGCCTGCATACGTTCGCTTCGGTTATGTGTTTCAGGCACGCCTTCCCGGTAACAAAACGATGTGGACAAAGTCCTATGGTTTCCCATAGCGGGAGTCATGATACTTTTGTGTCGTGTAATTAAACTAGTCTCAGCAATTAAGGCCAATATCGTATTAGTCAGTGACAGTGTTAACATTACAAACTTGTAACGAATACTCGTGGTGTGACTGCGTTATGTTAACTTCTTTAACAGGGTCTCTGCTTAACATCCGCATTGAACAGAAATATGGACATGCTAGAGCGGCTTGTCAACTATGTTACAATCTTATTTTCCTTTTTGTATTTACGAAGTGTCCAGGGTCTGTTGGAGAGACGATAGTGTCTAGCAACCTTAATTTCGAATTCCTTCAGATGTGGGATATTCTGACAGGCTCCATAGGGTTAAAAAGTCTGTGAAGTCGTAAAATCGTTTCACATGCGGACGCGCTTTTGGTGGTGGTGGGAGAGAGTATCGGTATGCGTGTTTGTCCGTGGTTTCCCTGGACAGATGAGCTCACATCTCGGGAGCAATGATTGGAAAATTGTCCAGGATGAAGCTGGGGCCTCGGCCAGTACCTTTGTTTGTACACCAAACTGGCATAAGCTACCTACCGTTCGCTATGAGGCCTGTCACGTTTAGATCAGGGTCAATTTAGCTGCCCACTAGTTAACTTGGCGAATGTTTTTTGTTGACCTTGACCTCATAATAAGGTCAATGTCAACGAAAATGTGATAATCCCGAATATCTCCGGGGATTATTGTTCGATCTTTACTCACATTTACACCATTTTGTAGCTTAATTCAATTGCAAACTTCTTTGGGATATATCTTGCTGTAAAAACGCAATGGTTTTCCCATGCACCTAAGGTCGACAAATCATGGTATCAGTTCTAATTTTAAGAAAATTAACACAAAATATTCCATCAAATTTAACCTAAATCATCGATAACTGTTCAACGGCATAAAACATAGGGTCGAATGTTTTCAGTGACACCGTTAGTTGCTTCGTAAAATTTCTTCGATGTTAATGACGTCATTTCTTTTGCGGAACGCATTAATGCTCACGCAAATGATAAATCGGTAATGGTTGTCATCAAAGCGATTCACCCAGAGCCGCGCTATGATTATGCAAATTCTCTTAAAAGATTCTGTCATCTTAGCGGGTGCAAACCTTATTTTGAATGTGATGATCGTATCGTTATTTGGTTTTATCTCGTCGCCAAGTTCATCAATTGATAAATTTAATTCTTGTCTAGTTGGCGGTTGATCTGTCACTTAGCCTGGGTTTATTGGCGGGTAAAATGTACTAAGCCCTCTTTGGGGGCCTCCATTGTGATGCGGGCTGTTCTGCAACTAAACTCTGGGCCGGTCTTGTTGTCGTTTACCTTTTTGCGGCAAGGAGGTTGAGGTCGTTTGCTTATCCTAGGCCGCACTTTTGAGTAGCATTGAATGCTTGTTTGAAACAGATATTTCACATAACTAGACTAAGTCCCCCGAACCACTCCCATGCACCTGATACATATTTCCATGTAGCAATAATATAATTTGCCTTTACCAATATTACGATGTTTAATATAACTTCCTCTTCATATAACTGTATATGTTTGGGGCCAATATCGATGACGTCATAAGACAATTTTGCTATTTTTTTAACCTAAAATTATTTCATACTATGTGCTAAAAAAGGTTTCCCTGTTTTCTACAAACACAGAGACTTCACCGCTAAACGTCTTATATGCATCTGATTTGACCTAGAGGATGGAAACATCTTAGTCGCCAAAGTCTTGGTCAACTTCCTGTTGCCATAACATCACTAGAGATTCAGATAAAATTCGTGCGCCTTTCATGTTATTTCTTTCCTAGCCTTTATGGTATTATAGAAGACCGATCCACGTGTCGCTAAATATCAGTGAGTGCGTTGTTTTGGCCGGGTTGGTGATATCTTTCAATCACAGCATCTCAAGCCAGACATGCTGCAACAACAAACAATAGGCGTCTTTCTGTCACGTTGATTTTTCGCTTCTTGATATTGTCTGTAGTCTCGTCAATATTTAAGTAGGGTAACTGCTGCGTTTCGATGATTAATCATGCGCTTATAAAGGTGTGTAAGCGGATAAATTACACATAAGGTACCTGCGAGTTTATCTTTTTGCTCTAGGAGGTTAACCTGTTTACAGCCAAGACCTGATCTATGCTTGTCATTCAGCCAGCCCGAGCAAATACAATCGCAATGTATTTCCTAGCCCAGTAGTTAAGGTTGAAATCATATTAGTCAGTGATAACAATAACATCAAATTCATCACTAATACTCGTTGGTTGACTGTGTTATGTAAGCCTCTTTATCTATGTTGAGCATAAACTGAGGTCATCCCCACCGAAAAGAAATGCGGAGAGTAAGCACCCTAGTAACAACCTGATGCATAATCTAGCCATGGAAGCCTTCAAAGGGAAGATATTCACAGAAGGCAAAGTCATATTCCCGTGTAGCAATGTTATCGTTTTCCTCTCACGATAAGTATCAATGACATCAAGAGACTATTTAGCGGTTTTTTAAACCTTTTGGTATTTGGTATGGTAATAAACAAATGGAGACGAGTTATAATACCCTTGTGACATACAAGTATTGCCTTCAAATAAAAAGAGAAACTTTAACTGGCATTTGTATTGCTCATAACTCAGAAAGTCACATATAGATGTAGGTCAAGCATCACTTATATCATGATAGTAAGTCATCTTACTGAAATTTCCCATAAATGTCTGCTATATACATTAGTGCTCGATGCTGACTGTCATTTTTCACATGTTACGAGTCGAAATACACAGACGGTCACCTAAGGGGCCTGGTAACTGGGTGTGCTGCCTTACATATAAAGGCACTGATCTTGATTGCCCTCATCGACGATTTGTAGTTCTGTCCTCAAGTTTGTACTTGTCAATTGAGATTGTTTTCCCTATTTGGGTGTCTAGTCGGTATGAAATGGCACAAAATTTATACCTCATGCAAGCGACAAGTTGTCACTTCGCCAAAGTGTGCCGCTGTTACAAAGTTTTTTTGGTATCATGCAATTACACCCATATCAGCGCGCTACAGGCCGAACGGAAGAAAATGAACTCTGTGCCCCTTGATGAGAAACGAACGCTATAGGTTTTTTTATAAATAAACCTCTCGTTTTCAACGCTAACGCAAATATGTAAGCATAAAAAAAAGCTTAACGTTTTGACTTCAAACCGCATAAATAGAACTACCAATTGTATTTCCTGCGGAAAACGCATGCATATTATGGACTAATAACATTTATCGATGCTGTTACTTTTCACTGAGGTGAACCGTAAATCCAAGAGTGCTTAAAATCCTAGTTAGCGATATTTGGCGCTGATGTACCCCATTTGTATCCCCATACGAAGGTTTTGCTGGAGAGGATGATTGTCACGCGTTTTCTTCTTAAGACCTCCATTAAGGTGTCTGCGAATGGCCTATAAGCTTCGTTTCTCGGCATTTTACCGACCGACTTTAATGAGGCACTCATGGGAATTCGATGATTATCGTCACGACGCTCAAGGTTTTAATGCGAGTGTTTAGAGATCTGACGTTAGGGTACATTAAATAAGGTAGATCGTCGACACGGCTAGCGATAGGGGGCTGCACTGTTCAAGACGCACAGGAAGACTTTTGATCGGGGGTTAATGATGTACAATAATCTGACATATAAACCCACCCTAGAATTGTAAGAGCAGCATTACTATCCTCTGCTTGATAACGTTGTGTATAAGAACGCCACTCTGTCCGATTGCTATAATAAGAGTCATGCTGGTTGGCAGTCCTACAAGGAGAACATCATATCGTTATAGTTCAACGTTGCTTGTTACAAGTTATGATCGGCGCGGATGCCATGGAACTGAGTACAAGAGCTCACAACATACAAAATAATTATCTGTGGACACACAGGTGCAGAGTCATACGAACCTTAACCATATAAATACATTGCCATCAGGGCGATTACTTTGGTAGAATAAAAGGTAATCTGCTCAGGTAGTGTTAAATGCTTATGCACAGCTACTACTGGAACTGTGCTTTATTTGAACACGATAGTACAATCAACGTAGATTCGTACTTTTTCGTGGTCAAGCTGCTTCTATCAAGGGAAAACTTCTTGAGTCAGTTCTTGAGCCAACAACAAGATTCAAAGTATTTATGAAGACGCACTGCATGAGTCTATCGAACGGCTGACCGACATGTACTGTTGAACAAGCTATTCTTCGTCCACTGAAAATGCAATGAATTGTATCATGAGGGTGGCGGGGGTGGGGGGGGGGTGCCGTTTGGCAGTTGAAGCACACAGTCATATCTTAAGACACTCAACCATTGGGCAATTAAAGCACACTGTATTTGACACATAGCTGACAGCATCATATATTTACAGCGAGTATTGCAGTTAACAATTATTTCAACTTGGCCAAGTGTCCATTATTTACATAATCGACTGTGGCCCTTGTTTGGGTAAAACGCATCGATATTCAGCTCTATGCATACAATGTCACACCTAACCTTGGCTTATATTAACTGCTCCAAGAACCGGTGACAGCGATTACCGCAGCTTCATAATGGACAAAATGTGCCGGTCTCGTATCGGATTCAAGACACTCGGCCAATTAAAGTCCAACGAGATGCAAGCTTGAAATTATTGTTGTCCAGTGAACCGACCATTTGCCATTTATGTTCAAGGTTGATGACAAGGTTCTTAATTGCTTGTCTTAAATGCACCAATAACTTAAGAACGGCGAAGCAGTATTAACGATTGATAATGAGCGGATCTCGAGCCATAATTTTTCTTGAAAGGCAATTCCTATGCGCCTACAGGTTCAACGAGTATCCCCTGTTGGACAAGCTGTTATCGATTATACCTTCCATGGTCGCCAACCTTAAACATTCTATGAATAAATTGCCAATAACGCTGTCCAAGAACACAACCTGATACCACGGGCACGATGTACCAATGCTGTGGCATTTATATAATCATATTTATTGCTTTGTCCGTATTCCCCGTATAAGTGTCTTTCGGCTGAACTCAGTAAGTGACACAGCCTATGACACCACGCGTCTATCATGTGTAAGTAGCAAGAACTACGGTTTAAACATTCTATCACAAGTATTTCTAGTTATATTCTACCAATACACATGCTCCTTGATGAAGGAAATTCGGATCAAATGGGGTGTGTTTGTTTAAAATACGTCTGCTAAACGTTGGGCTGATATGAAAATGAGATCCCGTCATAGTGTGTTGATGATCTTTTCTCCGTAATTTCATGAATGTGTGAAGTGCTGTCAAATTTTTGGATAGGTTGTTTGCAAATGAGTGTGATCATAAATTTGCTAATATTCGCAGGTGTGCGCGGAGGGCATGGCTGTTCCGACTAATAACATATAATCAAATTAGTCTTTGATTATACGGATATCCTTATGCTATAGCTATAGCAAATGCTGTAACTCGGGTTATTGCCGTCATGAAAGTTAATGAATGATTGTGCGAAGTCTCGTCGGCAGAACACGTTATCTTCTACCATCTACTCCAATTCTCTTTAGGACTACATTTATTAATAACATACGACAGAGAACATACTCAAATGCTAGAGTCGCGGATTAGGCAGTCTGATGAATGGCTCTGTTGTTAGCATATATCAAATTAAGTATTGGAGTTTCCGCATGGTAGATCCATGCATGGCTTACTAATTACCCGCATCATTTATATGTCTACTATTTAGCCCTTGTTACAAGCAATATGACGTCGGGCAATTGAGTGACATGACACGCATACACTCGTCGACACAAGAGTCGATCCAGATTTTACTGACAACGCTGATGCAGGTTGTTGACTTGAATAAATAATAGCAAATCCCAGCCGACTTTTTACTCTAGTGTTTGGAGCTGATATTAAAGGTAATGAATGGCACATAGAATCTGCAATACATCTAAGTATTTATTCGTGCTCATTGCTTAGAGAAGAATGAGTGTATCTATAGTGCATTAAGGTGTCTTGGGTATTTGTTATCTGGTAATTATCTTATAAAACCCAAGCAAGCTTTTGTCACGGAAGCTGAGCTTGCTATCAAACGTAGCAGTGCTTGTCATTGTGTATATTACTTTTAACACTCTGTCTAGCTTGTGCAATCACTGATCACTTTTAGCTGTGTAAATGTTGAATCCTGTAGTTCATCAGGCCTAGTTCCGGATGTATTTAATTATTATTTCAAATGATACATTTCAAATGGTTTGTTTTGCATTGTAGCAAGTTGTGCTTCTTGTTAACCCGTGACATGCTGTTGCCCACAAACAACTTTGAAACACTATAATACGTCAGTAATGATCATATGTGAGTCTGCCAATAATCTAGATAATTGGTGGACGAGGTATTCATTCTGCAGTAGTTAAGGGAAGCAAGTTTTAATCTCCGGTTATATCAAATCTGCCTTCTCAGAAAGCCATTTCACATTGTGCTCGTGATGAACCTGAGAATGTAACCTGATGTAGGGATAATGAGCCAATTAATGTCGATAAAATCTAATTATTTTAAGCAATTACATGTTTTCTATTTTCGAAATAGCATTTTGTTGAGTTTGAATCCGTCACAAGTCTCTTACGACTCTTGACCACCAATAAGTAGCTCATGTTAGCGAGATGTGTCTGGATCAAATGTGCAAAAGCCTCGTTCCTGTACATTGTTATGTTGATCAAGTGAGCGCAAAAAATGGGTAACGGTTTTTCAGAAACAACGAGCGAGTTCTACCCGGATGTCCCTATTGAGTTAGTTAACATGTATATCAGAATACGGGTAATCATTTATTCGTCAACCTAATGTATGTTGCTGAACGTATATGCTCCGTTAATTTTAAGGCTTACTGTGGGCCAATTGCAATCTTCCGAATGTAACCATGTGGCTAATTAATCAACAATGACCTTGCGATTTAGCATATACTATGATGCAGGAAACATAAACCCAACATATTTGTAGCTATCAGACGCCCACAGCTGTTGTTACAAGCATGTATTGGCTACAATACGTTGTCTTGAAACGCATGTAGAATACGAATTATGTTAAAACTACTTTAAGACCATAACAGAGTAAATGTATACAGCCCCTTTATTTGGATCTACATCAATTGTGGCATCATGTCACAGGCTATAATTAGTGGGCGTAGCTGTTGATCCAGTACAAATGGTCGTCCGTATCGTCTGCCGTGGATATTATTAGTGTTTGTTATTAAATTTGTAGATGCTTTATGACGAATACATCCATGCAGGTCCCTGAAATTTAGCAAATACTATTACATTTACGATTCCATTCAATATACTAGTATCACTTCTGATACCTACTACTTATATAGCGAACCCAATGGCTAGATATTAAGATGGCATGTTAAACAACCTCTGATTCGTCTGTATGCGTCAAGAATCAATAAGCGGATACGCGTTGCCGGTATCGAATGAACATTCAGTATGTCGAATGCTAATTAGCAGTAGCAGTAGAGCAAGATAACATCTCGCAATATCTCTTATAAGGCAATGAATTTACGGTCAGTGTACGTAACTGGGCATCAGCTGAACGCAGATGATTCGACTCACTAATCTACGAGTCAGCGTAGACCCATTGAACCATGAACAAATACCAATTGCAAAGGCCATATAATAAGACATCAGACATAAGCGTACCATTTCATGACGCATTCAATACCATGTATTTTCTGAATAGGACATTGCCTATCGTCCATGGCTCCGTGGTGTTATAGCGTGTTTGTACATGACCGTTTAAGCTGCCAATGTGACGAAATAAGCTGCTGTGGATGATGTTATGGTTCAACTTACATAAACTTACAATTTGAATTCAGTCGATTTCATATCGTCAGCTGTCAGTCATCAGTAAAGGCAAAGCTTAAGGAATTTCCATGACGCAAACGGTATAGGCACACTTTTCTCTTTGATATTTTCTGGTTTTGCTTGTACTCATATGTTATAAAAAAGTTATCTCAAGCAGTGATTACATCGGAAGCAACAGTAGAAAATTTACACGGCACTGGCTCAATTAGTGGATGGATCCTTGTCGATGACTTAGAATATGGCTATTCACGTATCGATGGGTTTTATTGGCTCTCGGCGATTCTCGAACAACTCCCTGATTAGAAAGCATCCAGTGTTAACTAGACAGCGAGCAAACCTGAGATGAACCATTTCAGCGCTCCAGGAAATTCAAGCAGGTATCAGGTATCCTTTCTGATGGCGAGAATCAAGATAAGTTTTGGGATTGACTATTCGTTTTGAACTATAAGTGAAATTCAAGTTCGAATATAAGACCGTGCGTTTAAGATATAGTATATTGCAGATGGTCATTCTGAATATATTTAATTATACATGGAGCCTGACACTTAAAAGACCGAATAAGAAGCAGTTAACGGAGTGCTTTGAATATTTGTCTTTTATAGGAATAATGATTCTTGTTAACAAGCAATCATCCAGAAGCTACACCTAACATAAAAACTGCCTGACTCTGATAATGTGATTTACAAACGCATTCATGGCATTGACATAGCTAGCATGGCCATAATAAACAGCACGATTACGAATTCCCTGTGTGTGACCTTACAACACCCCTATCACTATTCTACACAGAGACACAGATGAACGACAGCCTGTTGTTTCATGTGAGAGGCAAGATGCAGTAGGCCCAGGGCATCATATGAGCTAGGTACTGACAGTTGGTCGTAAATCGAAATCCTCTATGTCTATACACGCTGTACAATATATTTTACCTTTATTAGTGAGTATACATTTACACCCAAGACTGGATATTTCACGACAAAAACAAGCAGCTATAACCATTAAAAGTAAAAATGTTGCCATATATTGGTAGCCTTTGGATGGGATCTGTAGATAGACACAATGGCTCTTGACAAGCAAACGTTCTTAATTACATAGATTAGTTTATCAAACCGTTCAAAGACGTATTTACCATCCATGCAAAGCAGCATCGTATTTAACAATAAAGGAATAAACGATTGGTGAGGTAAAAAATGCGATGAATTTATGATCAGGGTTACTCCTAGTAGAAATCGGAGCAGTGAGGGTCGATAAAAACAAATGACAAATTATTTTCGTGATAGCACAAAACATTAAATAATTTGAGTTATCTTAGGTGTCTTAACATCAAACTTATAGTTAATTCGATTACCTAAAATACTCCTGGATGAGTAGGGTTGACGTTAAAGATATGCATATATATATATATTTGCCGACGCTATTTGCGCAAAAATACTGAGATGATTACTTCCATATGGGATATGATGCGAATTCGAGTTGACCACGATGTCTGTAGATCATATGAAGGAACATGACGCCACATTGTTGACAATAACAATGCTTAACGACGTCTCGCCGTCTGCTCTCGCCGTGGTGACTAAGCACAGATTACTTACAGGACGATTTCCTGATGGACGATTCTAAGGAAAGGAATGTGTTGCTTTATTGATCAGACATTCAAATCAGGCAAATAATGCAGTGCAGCAGTACTAAATTTCTTTATATAATTAGACGGACATTCACTATTCGCTTTAGGGAGTTTGTAACAAACTGTATAAGGCCTCGTGTAGAATGGGAGATAAAATCCATGCCTTCAGCGTGATATCAACCTATTAGAATGGGTACAAAACAGAAGGTGCGCTTGATTAGTCTCCAGTGAATTCAAGCCGATCGCCGTGAACGTGAACGAGCAGTTGCATTAATAAGCAATTGCAATGTGCCCGATATATTTATGGAATTGCTGGCCACCCTGCTGTCACACAGAGCACTCATATCTGTTGGCATTTCCATAAGGACTACATTTGATGCTATATAAGCCCCAAAGTTCACATGATTATGAAAGCCAATCTTAATTTCGAGGCTAATAAATCTCGCCGAAATAGCAAGTGAGACCCTGCGGTACAATTGGGATTCCATTAGAGCACAGCATCGACCATCAAACAGTCAGAGAAACTGCTTAGTGGTAAATAAATACACAGCAAGTGATTGGTTGCAGTTAAGAAAGGCATCCATCCTTCAGATGAGAGGGAACTGCATATGAAACATATTTCGAATAAAGGATATTTGACTTCTTTCGAATGCAGTGTCAACTGTTTCAACTGAGGCAGCAAACGTATTGATAGCGGCATGTTGAATACCTTTATCGTCAATGCCGTTACGTTATGTATCATCCACAAGCTAATTCACAAGGTGGGTTCGGCCGCATGTTTATATGATTGTGCTAAGCTCTAGTTATGCATTATGGGTGACATGTTTTTGCAAAATATGACTGATAGGCGCAATCGGGTAGATAAGAATAATGCTTTAGCCCTATCCAAATGTATCTCAGTGACAGGAACTTGATTGTTGTGAACATGATAATAATTAGTTTGTATAATAGCAATCTAACCCCGTTATACGTATTTGAATTTAACAGACTATCGGCTGCTTGCTAGGCCGTTACTATTGTTGTTAAGCATCAGTGATTAATATAATACAATATTCAGGTATTAAGTCGGTGATGCTGGTTAGTCGTTGGGTGTGCATATATGTTGCGAAATTATTCATTAACGATGATAATACAGCAGTATGGTTAATAGGTTATTTAATATACCTTAATGAGTTGCTACACATTGTTTAACGCGTGCAATATCTCACTATAATTGGCGAGTTTCATTTTTGCTACTACCTACTCACTAATAATTGAACACTACTACATAAGCTAGAAGAGCTTTGATTTACTATGGAGGAAAGAATTTCTAGTAATTGATAACAACAACTGTCATGAGTTATGCTGAGTGACGTGAACGTGTGACATGAAATACATTACAGCGGTATAAGAATTCACATTTTCTCAGATACAACTCGGCAATGCCGGATATTAATTGCAATAGTGGATCGCATTGAACGGTTGATCAGATGATGCCACCCTACCTACGCAGTTTGATTAAACCATTCTTATGAATGGCTAAGCAATAAATCACAACAGAAAACTGGCACGCTAGCGGCCGTGTTTATATGAACAAATGCAACATGAATACTCTCCCGTCATGGACCAAACGACCATCAATAATTTTATTTCTTAGTTTTGATTTGTAAGGACAATGGACAGTTCGACCAAAGTCCACCTATGTCAAAACAATTAGTAAAACAAAAGGCATGGTTACGCAAAATTCGCATTTATAACATTAACATTCAAGAACGATTGAGCTACATCGAGTGCAGTTGTGTCTACTTCGGTGTGTGTGCGTGGGTGTGCAGACATCCGTCTGTATCGATCTAGACGTCTTAACATATATAGAATCATAAACGGCTCGCTGACTATTGGCTACCCCGATGAGTAATATAATTAGATTTATATTCAGACCTGCACAGTGGAGATAGAAACTGCTAGTGAACCTGCTAATTAAAACAACACTGAATATAGATGACCAATTATGTAGTTAACACATTACAGTATGTAATAAGCATATTCCAGGACATAGTAACGTAGTTAACACATTACACTATGTAATATGCCAGGACATATAGTTATTCAATACCACGCAAGATTTATTTCACCTATAAATATGCAAATGAAAGCACATTAACATTGATTCAACTTGCTTTAGTCTAATGTTTGTTAGAGCCCTGAAACTGAGTAAGAGAATTATTTTCATTGACAATTGTAAAGATAGATGCATGTTACGTTAAGTTATAAACATAGGTTGAGACAGAATGGCGATCCATTGATCAATAATTTCGTGTATACACTGTTATGCATTGGTAATGATCCTATTACACTGACATTTTGTTTGCTCTTGACCAGATTAGGTTTTTGAACATTGTGCTACATATGGTGAATATATATTTATCGTAAGGTGACTGTATAGATAATGCTTTGCTAGTACAATAATGTCTTAACGTTTGTCCTTGCTAACAGTTCCATCATTGTTATGTCCTAGTTGCTAGTCCTTTTGGTGATAAATGATAATGTTTTGATACAACAGGACATAGACTGCTGGATCAAATGTTTCCATTATTTTTATTGGTTAAAACCGTTTTTCCACAGTTTTCGCGCCAGAAATGCTGGATAGTCTTTGGGTAATAATGTTATTTGTTTAAGTATGATTTATCAATAGTATCAATACAGCAGATCTGCTCATGGGCCATTAATGCATTTCATTTCAAGTGTCGAGAACATTTCATTCACTTTAGTAATTATACTAAGCTGTAGTTACTGTCTTAATCTAAACCTAGCTCTGTGATCTAGTGGATAGCAAGGAATCGTCGAATACAGAATACAGATGTCTCTTGGTCACAACCTGACGCTGACCAATTCACTTAATCTCTCTTATTTGCATCAATAAAGTAAAACACAACAGTGCATTGATACTCCAGGAATCTGATAGCAACTGTGTAAATTAACTATGCATGAAATATAAGCTAAGGCTTTGGCTATCATTGGATACGTTATATGTTTAACCTAAAAGTTATTTGGTATCTATATGTATGCATACTACGAATTATGCGACCAATACAAACTGCTGCTGGCGTCTACAACTAATTAAGGGATACTTTCAAATAGAGAGCACGGATTTTAAACCTATATATAATATTGGTTTCAGTGTTCTTTGTATTCTTTCTTGTATGTTTGGTGTATCGAACTGCAGATTGTCTACTTTATAACACATCGTTGACAGCCGATCCTACACAAATAAAATAAAAATGTCGCTTGACGCAAATCCTGTCACAACCAATAATTTTGTCATTTCGGGGATGGAGATATGTTCATGCGTTGTTGTTATTCGGATTGGCTGATGCATCAGGACGATGTTTAGTTGTTTATATAGGTCTAGTGATACCCGAGTCGGAGCTTATGTAAGATGATCACATCGTAATTCTGGCAAGCTCGCCATATCACGCGCTGGATTGTAACCCATGATAATTCAAAGCTGGGCTCGCACTACCTCAATATTCTCAACGGCCCTTAGACCTCCAAGGTACAATGCGTAAGCATTCTAGCCGAATGTTAGGGGTTCATAGTCTTCTCGTACATTTCCAAGGACAACGTGACAACGCGCCTGTGAAATCCTTTAGCAAAGCGCGCTGACTTGCGCTGTCGTAGCTCCGACCTCCGATGTAGTGCGTATGAGCAACATCATTGATGTGAATTTTGTAAAATTATGTATTACGTTAAGCCTTCAATATAAAAATAGACAACAAGAAAACACTACGAAACCCTCAGGGCAATTACCATTTCGAGCGAAATAGTCTTGTATCAAATTAAGTCAACCAAAGATCAGATTCCATTAGATCGTTGGTTCATGCACGAGAAAGGGCTTTCAAACTTCAGTTGATTGGATATCCCTTATGAATCTAATTAATCATCCAGGTATCCTGGTTATTTACAACCGTACGGTTAAATCAACCCCTCAAAGCTCGACGGTGATAAGCATACTCAATATTTTGAACGCCAGTTCTCTAAAGAACGAACGACTGTGCGCTCGGAAGAAATACCGCACGAAAAACCTCTGCATCACCCACCCCGCTCCCATCCCTAGCTTGTGCCTACCTCGTATTTGCTTGTATTGGTGCTAATAGGGCTAGAAAGTGTTAAACCATAGTATTGATAACCGCCTACCATGGCCGCCGTAAAGCAAACCATCAGCGGATGGCCTCAGCTGGGAGGCGTGCAAATGCAGCCATTACAACCTGATTGAGCTTTCGAAGTCAACGCGTACAGCCTCCTCACCTTGCAGTGGGACGCACGGCCGAAGATCGATTACGGGTCCATCGGGACCCACATGATATTTTAACACGCTTCCCTCCGGCAATCTCTTGGGCCTCAGATCAGAGAGCTCGAGTTCCCGAGAGCTCTGACATAGTGATGTTGAGAATTAGGCCTACATTCAAACGTAGATTCATTTAGTTACATTCCACTTATAAAAACGCAATGAATTTAATTACGCTGATACATAATACCTTAGTGCCTCCTGATCATAGCTTTGGATCCAGCAGCACTCTCTGTGCTTTGGTTGCGCCTTGATGTAGATTGAGCGGTGTGCATTTCATTCGTATTACGCACTGCAGCATCTTATAGACTGATATCCCGGAGACATATAGACTATGTATTTGACATGTTATTTGAGTATTTACTGGCTGATGCTATATCCTCCTCTACATTTAGCCTAACGAGGTAGCCTGCACTGATTTTTAGACAGCACTGTTGTTGCCTGATGTGTCTTTTGTGATGATGTCGTGTAAGGCTTTTAGGAGGAGATCATCTCGATTTGTTTATAATAACGTCAGTTTCAGGGGCGCCTGCCTCCACATCGACTACCGGCTGTCCTCGTCATGGCATAATCCAACTGCTGTAACAGAGCGATATTCCCTGTGTGCCAAAGTTATAAATGTAAAGTAAGGTAAAAACTACAGTCAAGTGATAACATCTGCTTTAAATTACTGTCACGTTAACTTCAAATATATTGATTTGATCTTGAGTATCAGCATTATTATTATAAAAACTATACAGAATGAAGGCTTTTGCTTCTCGGACTGAGTGAAAGACACAGCGCAGTAAAGCGACGTGTTTCCGCCTTTCTTGCAAACGTAAGACTAGATACACCAATCACAGCATTTTCCTCGACCCATATCCGGTTATCAAAATATTGAATTTCCACAGCGTAGGTTTAATAATAGAGTGTTAAGGGACAACTGACGTATTGTCTTGCTAGAAAATGTAACAAAATTCAAGCTTCCACATCTTAGAAGATACAAGTATTGGTATGCTTTATGTATCAGTAACTTCATGCAGGCTATGATATTAAGCAATTTATATTGTGCTGGCGACGACTGACAGGGCATTGTGAATGTGACAGAATCAACCCTTTAACAATGGACCAAGTACGGGTTTTGTGACTAAAAGGGATTCGCATCTTAATGTAGGCAAGCGGAAATCGTAACTATCCTATTACGTTCATCGCTAGTTTCGTGTATATAACTATTGATCACATGCAAATCTACCTCACAAACTCGGCATACGCGTCTTTTGCTAAGCCTAAGCAGGCTTTTAACGAGGTCGGACATAAAAGAGGCACTTTATCACAAGCGGCAGCAGCATGATATAACTGCAATCAAGTATTCAATGTATCTCATATCATATAAACTTTGAAAAAGTCAACGAGATGTGCCGCAAGCAATGTAATATATTTCACCGCACGTATCATACGAGAGCCGGTAAGCATATTTGGTTGTCAGTTGAGTGTCTGCAAGCACCTTTACGACTATTACCAGTAACATAATATTATCATATTATTATAGAATAAATATACTACATGAGCAGCAGACTAACTATTGCAAGGATGCCCATGACATCTCCTTGGTTTATGAAATTCTAATGCTTTAGCCAACGGCAAACAATAACAGTTCGATGGTTTTGTGTCACGCTCCTCTTTAGCCGAAGTAGCGTAAATACTAGCGTTTTACTTGATACCGTGCCCACGCCTACACCAAAAAAATTAAATATGAAACATTATTGGATCCATAAAAGAAATACCTTGAGCGGACGATTCAGTTTTTAATGGAGTGGGTATTATCGCTCGATGGGTCAATGAAATATGCTGCTGAGGAAGCATTGAATATTGTTTCACAGCAAGTTGTTTTTTTCTGTTGCAGCACTTGTTATTAAAGCAAACTTTTATATTGACAGCTCGTCTAGTTTGCATGTTCTATGATAGAAAGAACATTGCAAGTAGTATATAAGTCATTACATGAAGCGCAATAATTCATGCACTAATGCAATGGCTGTAAATATATATCCCCTTCAAACCGATGTGTGTAGTAACTACCCAGGTCGGCTTGTATCGTGCCACCGGGTGCATTGCGGAATGACTACCCATTTAAATTTGGTTGTGTTCATCGAGTACTTGGGGCCTTAGTCTGCCACCTATCACTTTAGACTCTGCCATCCGAAGATATTAATGCACTTTTAGCCGTTTAATGCATTTTATTTGCAACCAATAATTAGCAGACGTAATTATGTCCCCGTTTATGAACTTAACCCACAGTAGTTTGCATATATATATTTGGGACAATTTCGCTTAAGCGTCAGTGCCGCTGTTTTCGTGAACGTTTCGGTTCAACTGTTAATATCAACATATGTAATCGCCGATTTAATTGAATGATAATCCTCTATTAGAACCTGACCATACTATTAAACAGCGGTTTCTTATCTCTTCCATGTATAAAGTGGGTTCGAGGCATATTCAAACAAAGACAGCTGAGTGCTCAAGTTCCGGAGGTTCGCACCAATTTGGGGAGGCTAAAGGTATCCGGGGACGACCATTCTTGCTTAGCAATCACAGATGTGCTCAAATGCTTTTCACTTCTGCGGTTATCATGCATATGGCAAACCAAAACACGTCGCTACTCCAGGTACATATTGTATATCAGTACGGGCTTTGAGGAGATCACTATTAAGCCTAGTACCTACTCGACGAATCGTTTTGTAATCACCTGGTCACTCTATATGACTGTAGCCCCAACATTTTGAAATTTATGAGCTTTTAAGATTACCTGCATTAACCTAGCACCATATTGTGATCCGTTCTATGGTGACTCCTAGTGGCAGTGTGAGTGCTTGTGAAAGCACATGGTAAAATATATGGCAGCAGTACAACTCACAGGTTCTTAACTGACAACGCAGCTGATAAAAATTCACCTGCCTTCCCCACACGAATGGATCGTATCCAACGATTTAGAAGCGGCCGTAAAGAAATACCATCTGTGTAGCCAGCAGGATGTAGATTGCCCGTAACATTTGTCGTAAAGCAAGGTAAGGATTGGGCTGTCGATGCAGTTATGAAGCTCTGTGCCCAATATCGCTAAAAAACAACTTATACCATTAACATTCCAATGAACCTCTCTGTCATCCTGAAGAGCACTAATTTATTCTTAACGTCTCCGCAAGGTCTACCTTTGTTGTGATAGCAAGCACCCAAACTAACATTCAGCGGCGCTTATATCACACTGAAACAGCATCAAAAACATGCGCAATCATACTTATTTAGAACAAGTCATGGGCCAGGTTGTGGTGCTTTTAGCGTTCTTTTCCGCTAATTGACATACGACCACAATAATGAGGTTTCCATTTCGGCACATATTGTAGTTGAACAAAGAGCTTCATGTGTTAGGCATAATATCGCGTTGTGCTTGTGCTGGTTTAATTCAATATTTGAGCTGTTAATTAGATTAAATTGTATTTAAGTTATTCTTCATTGTGTGTTTCTTCCGAAAGAAGCGTTGCATAGGGTTCACTGGAAACACCCCATCCAACGCCCGAAAGCGCTTCGTGAGAAATACATACTCACTAAGATATTATTAGTTATGAAGAACAGTATTAACATTCTTTAAAAGCGAGACGACCTGGAAGTGTGCAGAATGCTTCCTTACAGGGATATTGGGCATTTATTTTATGAATGCAAGGAGTACGGGGCAATTTACACCTAATTGTTTGGGCCAAATTATATCAGTTATAATATAATTTCAGTCAGCTGCTGCTACATCCACACACAATGGCGTCCCCGACCTACGCTGAATGGACTAGTATAAACCAGATGATAATTTCCTGAACACATCTTATCATCATCGTTGATTATTGGGCAATTCTTGTAAGCAACATTATCTGTCAAAGAATGAATTGCGGTACATATTGATGAACAGTTGTGCAAAAGTCTAACGAAAGGCATAGCAGCTAGAATCTACATGCTCTCTGTGTTTACTAATATACTTGTCAGGGCACACGAAAGCTATTGTTGTCATGTACGCCATTTCTGTTGACTTTTGCAGTCTAAGTCTACTACGCGCTCCGCTATCTTAAGCTTATAACACAATATTTGATAAGCGGCATGAGTATTATCCTTATTGTATGTTACGGCAATAGTTGCAAACATTAGGTAACTTGAAATGATTAACATCATTAACTTAATTTGTCAGCCTTTATCGAAGAGTAATGGATTTTTTACATATAGAGTCACCAGCCTTATTTAAAGCAACACAAATGTAACGATGGTATCATTCTTAATACCCTTACCGCTGATTCAATTATGCTCTATTGTATCCACACCCTTAATTGATCGCTGCGTTTGGCCATTTTGTCATGTACGTGTGGATGCAGCTAATCATACGACTTTCCCGTGGAATCCCGAATAAATGTCCATAGTTTCTCAATAAATGACGACAAGGACTGTGCATGAGATCGTATCCTGTTAATAAAACAATTGCAGTACAGATCGGCTTGCCAATTTCCAAACCTTACATATTTGTACAGTCTGTATGCTTCTCGAGAATGCACAGAACAGCGTAAATGGTGAACTTCTTATATAACGCTCATGTATCAATGACCTGGTTCGAACAAAGATCCATTTCAGTCGAAAATGGTGCATAATTTATGTATACATATATAAAATATATATATATAGAGATATATATATATATATATATATATATATATATATATAGATATAGAGAGATATATAGATATATATATATAGAGATATATAGATATATATACATATATAGATATATAAATATATATATAAACATACACACACACACATATATATATATATATATATATATATATATATATATATATATATATATATATATATATATATATATATATATATATATATATATGTGTGTATATATATATATATATATCGACGCATGTGTACATCATTACGCTTCTATAACGTTTATTTCCGCAGGTATGCGTCATGTGCCTTCATTGATATTGTTTTCAAGGTGATATAAATATGACAACTGAACGTGAGATACAAGATTGCGCTCTAGAGCAGTTTGGTGTATGACGAGCTGATATCGACCATGCAAGCCTATAAATTCTAAGGCTAAGTTACATGCAATGTGGTTGGGTTCAACCCTGACCGGTTGTTGGTAAAAGGGTTAACCCGACCGAGCAAAGTCAAATCGCTGCGTGGCTTATGAAGTTCCACTGTCATTACTTTCAGCTTGGAACGGCAGTTGAAGGCAGAAGATCATATCAAACATCCCATGGAAGTGATTTCAAATGAATTTATCAGCTCCTTTCCTGTATGTGTATGCTTGTACAATAGATGAATCATCGATGATCTGGAGTTCTCAAGATCGACAAGTCGACTATATTTAAGCAATCGTAACTAGAACCATCCGAATTCACCAAAAAGTCTAATAAAGTGCCATGCCATCATTTGGATCAGTTACAGTTCCCATTACTTTTTGCATTTCTTTTTCCGAAATCACAACACTGTATCCATCAAAGACGTTGCTATATCACTTGGCGTAGTGGTTTACTGTTTTGCTTTCGTCCCACGGGTCGTGGGTTCGATCCCAATGTGTGGCAACCTGACTGATTCCCTTTACTTGGATGATTACGTAAAAAGACCGACTTATCTCTCTGAGGATGCGAAATATCCTCTGAGGATGACATCAGTTCCCACCCTCAGAGTTGGCGAATACAAAACAATGACTAGACAAAATTATCAACGGACCCGCAAAAACCGCACTAGGTGGAGAGGGCTTGTTCGAGAAAGTCAGTCAGACAGGCCCAAACATCGGTACAGGATTAATTCAGTCCAGCGTAATCAAAACACGTATGATGTTGATGGATTATGACAGTTACCATGCGAATCCGTGCAAAATTCACAAAGATGGCTGCAAAAGACTATGAGTTGACGGATAGCCAGGTTGAAAAAGCGTATATGTTCAAATAATAAAAGCATTTGTGTTTAACGAATCCCACTTTGATGTGGAATTGTTAAATTCATTTGACTGTGGTTATATCGATACTTGCTGGCATGCGAATCGGATGCTAACTTTGGCGTGTCCCATTTTGATATTCTAAACCAGCGCCATCTACCATGCATGCGCGCACACATTAAGGAAGCCGTTCCATATCAAAGCGCTCTCGTACGATCGAATGAGATCGCCCCTGTCAATGCCTACTATATATTAAATTTACTATTCGGGTAGTCTCGCAATGATATTTGGTGTTTCTCGCCAGCCACACCAAAGCAGACAGGATGAAATTGGAGAAGATTGGGACGAAAGAACATGTTTGGATCAAGTTCCTTTTACTGTGTCGACATTCGTTTCCTTTGCAAAGCATATTAGACATCACAATCAACCTCATCTGTTGCAGCCGTGATATGAACATAAGAATAATAACTATATAAGTATCATATCAGCTAATATTTGGGAGCCAAAGTAAAAACCCAATTGCATTCACGTGCAGGGCTTAATGCGCGGTTTATTGCATAGCTTATTTATCAATACAGACTAATCAGATGATGAGCCTAGTTATAACCTACATCGAATTTTGACGGGCCCTAAGGGAAATTCATGTTTTGGTCTAGGGCAGTGATGACTTGAGTAGCGTCTGTTACAGAAAAGTATGCCTTGACTGAACTTGTATCGGCCAATGAGCCACCAAAGCAGTATGTTCATGAATCGTCTGACTTCTTCAGCACCCAACATTCAATGGTAGATGCGTACCTCATTAGACCATTTATCATTGAAGGATTCACGCTCAATTGACATTGATTTTGAGATCGGTGAGCAAATTGGGCGCCTTGCAGAACCATTAGCAGATGAACTCAGGGATAGTATTTATTGTGTGGTAATGGAGTTTACATGAATGACATTACATTATGCACTTCTCGCTGGTTCACAACCCTCTATCATATCATGATTGCTATAAAACGGTACCTCAATAGTGTGGTTGATCTGCAAACGATATTGATGCAATCTCTGTTGCTGCTTGCATTTGATGTATTCAGGCGTAAGTCGACCAGACTGGAATAGATAACGGCACAGTGGCACTGTGCAAATATTCGTTTTGTTGGGAGAAAACAACTTATAGGTTTTATAGTCATTTGAATGCACCAGGTTTCGCTGTGTAAAATGACTAAAACATCTCTATCAACGCATATGGTATCAGTTCAATACCTTTCACAAAAGGGTATGATATTAGTCGATTAATGACGCCTTTGTAATGTCATCCCATTCATTTTCCGTCTTTAATTCTTTTATGCTGTTATATTCATCTCCATTCTCTCTAACCGATAAAAGCAGGATACAGCTCCTTGGTGAAAACAATCACTGTATAAACATCACTATGATCTTTATCTAACACTGTTGCCATATGCGACTCAACTCGATATGAATTTGATATGTTTCCCTCCTGGGGTTTCTCTCAGATTAGCACTATTCGCTGAAATAGCGTCCGAGGAAACCACAGCTTGCTTACTATTTTAAAAAATGGATTAATACTTTAGTTAATGATTGCGCATCATAAGCCAATCATGCTTGCATTGGTTTTATACATCCGTAATGCATCTAAATAGAAGTGAATAAAGTGCCGCCCTAGTTTTATATTAGTGACGCTCTTTCGACAGGGTGATCAATTCCATTAATGTAAGGACCAGTGGTTGCAGAGTACTCAATCAATATCCAAGTCAGCACACTTACCCTTAAAATCAATATCAGTATAAAGCTTGCTTGCCTTTGACAAGTGATCTGTCACAATTATTAGTGCTTGGTAACATTAAACGCCACACGGTTGCTTGTTCCTCGATGCAACGTTGATGCTAAATCCAGGAGACAGACTTGATCTATCGGTATATCACACATGGATTTTCATTACAAAAGGTAATATGCAACTCGTGTTATCATAGACTTCGAGGGCGTATTTTTAGGAAGGTGGAATAACACGCATTCACAGGCATATCGAATATCTGCAGACTGAATCACCAATGACCATTTTACGAGGGTGGTGCAAATGAAGCTAATCATTGACGATCATCATAGTTTGTATTTAGCATTTACCGAAATGTGAGCACTAAACATTGCTATATATTCCACGTGCCATCCAAGAATATTTAGTGTAGTTCTTCTGCACAGATTGGTTCATTGAGTGTTTCGTTATATTGGCAAGGATAGTGGAGAGGTGCATCTGTTAAGCACGATAGACAACTATATATCCTTCGTTCATTAACTAATAGTGTGTTACCCGAGTTAACGTTGCCAAATATCTCAACAGATGGTAACATTAGTTTAGTTCCATATTTTCGGTGCATCACGTTGCAAACGTTTCGGCAAGCAACAGTAAATATAGATTATAATATGCAGGTATATTCAGTTCATCTAATGTGGCAATCGCAAATCGCGCACTATCTCTGCCACTAAAACAGTAAAATGACTAATAATTTACCCGTTAGATGCTCAATAAATCACAATGAGAGATAGAGCGTGAGGATCAATAGAGTAGAAACACAATGTGCAGACCATCGCTTGTCAAGGCATGCGATTCAAATATTATCCACAAATGTTTCGAGTAAGTTGTATCCCGGGTCTGTGCTCTTATCAATCACAATAATCCACGCATTTTACAAATATTGAACTTATAACTAACGAATAACCCGATGTCACTTATAGGACACATCAATCACAGTCTGGTGTTCGGCTTTCCAATAGCTTAAGTAAACCCCAGTGTTTCATTCAATCTTCATTACTTACTCCAACAAAAGTCACAACCCGATATTCCATTAGATGACTTAACTATTTTGGTCGTCCAAAAAACAATTGCACTGCTTCCGTTGTGGCTGATGTGTCTATTTGCACGTCTCACAAATGATGCATGCGTATATAATGCCAGACTATGGCCATTGCACGAGAGGAGTATGCTGGTGCATAGAGCAAAGCTTGATTCCCTTACACGCAGTACGACTAAGCTGTTATGACCCTTTTTTAAGTACAAACTGGTGAGCGATGAATATAGTTGCATTGAGCAAAGTGTGTTCACTTGATTGGGATAAACAACCATAAGGTTATGGTATCTTTAAAGCTCATCTACAGCTATTGAAGCTGACAGGATCTCCATCAAGTTTTAAAAAATGTATCACGATCACCGCACATAGCCTGATTCGTATATATATTGGTATATATATTTGTTTATATATATATATTTATTCTATGTAGATATATATCTAAATGTCTATATATATACACATAAATGTATATATGTGTATATATAGATATATATATATATACAAATAAATAAATACATATGTGTGTGTACATATATTTATATATATGTACATATATTTATATATATGTACATATATTTATATATATATATATATTTATATATATATATACGTATGAACTGATTCGTGCATATATTTGTACATATATTTGTACATATATATTCTATGTAAATATGTTACTATATGTCTATAAATATGCATATAATAGTATATATGTGTATATATAGTACATTGCTTAATTTGATGAGCATCGTGCTTTCACAGTATGCTATATACTAATCATTTATACAAATCCAAACCTTCCACCACACATGAAAATGTCACTTTATTATGCGACTTTCTACTACCTTTTTTACGTATGCTTATGCCACTTACCATTGACGACCACGCTTTTAATCACCATTAAATGTGTTTATTGTAGTCGGTAAAGGAGAATGTGTGCTCGATGAGTATCGGTATAGAAACGAATGCTTCTGCTATCGGTCAACATAGTGTTTAGTTCATAAAGCTGATGCCCTCTCCATAATATGGGCTGCATGCGCTCTTGCTGCATGTGCGAGAGTGGATAATGCGATGAAAGGAGAGATGGTGTAGTTGTTAGCATAATATATATCCTTTATGGCACTGTACAGCGATCCGATATGACAAACGGCACACGATGAAGGAATTGTACAGAAAGTGCAGATACACTGCCAGACGCACTGGGTCTGTTTGGGAAGACTCGCGCCACAGCTACATTGCAAAGAGCAATAAGTGTTAACGACAATGAAGTTGTCAGTGAGGGAGCGTGGGGTGTAACACTGTAGGTGTTGTTTTTGACCACAGCATGTTTATCCACGTGCAATCAGACACAATAGATGGACGTAAGGGTGTTTCCATGAAAACGATTCATTTCTGTCAACATCAATTCTTAATTTAGCCTCTTGGTACTAGCATGCTTGATTCTATTCTAATGGAATTCTTGAAAACAACTAGTCTCGTGCGGCATGGCACGCAATCTACTGATTAAGGCAGAAATGAACATTGGCATGGCTATATATACGACAGCATAATGTTGATAGTAAAAAATCTCTTAGCGATTAAGCCTGTTACTTTATGTTGTATAATGTTGTGAGATAAAGAATGATAATGGTACTATTAAAACTAGGTCACTCTATAATGCTGGATTATGTATGAAATATATGTGCCAAAGTCACAATGACCCGTCGATACGTGTAGTTGCCAAACATTATTGCTACCAATTGATCAACATGACTGGACATCCGCTATGGCTTTCAATACCGTATAATATTATTTATCGAGATGTCCCAAAAAATGGTAAAGTCTATTTCGGCCAGTTCCCTCGCTCTGGAAGATTGCTGACAATTTTATATCACCATCCACCGAGCGGACATTAAAGATCGCGAATAGAAAACGGCGCGGAAGCT